>CABHPP010120665.1:13760-28799 GCA_902168425.1 Peromyscus attwateri | reverse complement strand
TTCATAAAGTTTATACTATAACAGATCACTGCATAATGAGCTACATACTAAGTTATTGCAAACTTAGGACCTCATTTTATAATCTGACACCAAATGTCAACCAGAACAACCAATTTGCAGTCAATACCTGGAGCCTCTTTATGAATTATGGTGCCCTGTGTCAAATGCCCAGATGTAACTACTCCCACTGACTCTGTACTCACTTCTCTGTGTTACTCTAAACATTCAAGCAGCCTTTATCTTGTCACTTCCTCACAGTCCTTCACCTTTTGCTAAATGGGTGCATATTCCTTCAGCTCATACAGACTGGGAAAGACCTACAATCCAGGAAGGCCATTTGCAGCCATTGAGGTGGAGGCTTCTCTGTACCCTGGACTCCAGATAGAATCAGCAGAAGATACTTGGCACTCAGGTTCAGAACCGGTCTGTGTGATGGCTGTATGTGAACCAGGACTTCATGAACCATGTCTCAGAAGCCAGATCAGTCAGGAAGACAAGAGTAAATAATAATCCATAAAGAAGGTGGGGACTGGCACATACTCTTATACACACAGGGTCCTCAAAAGAGGAAGATGATGCCTTATGTGTCTCTAAAGCCCCAGGACTCTTCCCATGATGCACTTCCCTCATTTTCATGGAAATACACTTTGTTCAGTTAGCTGCTCCATTCAAATAGTATGTGTGTGTGTGTGTGTGTGTGTGTGTGTGTGTGTGTGTGTGTGTAAGAGAAAAAAGGAAAAAATGGAATAAAATAAGGGAAAAAAATAAAAAAAAATAAAATGTATAATAAACATGACCTGGTGCATAAATGAATATATTATTTAATTAAAATTTTCTATCAGGCATGGCAATGTTCCCTCCAAGTGCCAAAGCTCCCCTAAGAGAAAACTCAATACCAGACATGAGATGTCCTCTTTCATGTTTTTGGTAAGTTTGTCCAGGAGATTCCAAAAACAAATTGCTATGGCACTTGTTTGCCCCCAGGAAGTGGAAAGTGAGCCCCTATAGGTGAAGATATCATAAACATCAGACACATTGCTAGAGGCACTGAGGTGCAACTGATCTAAAAGCCCCCTCCTCTGGGATTAGATTTCATGATACTTGAAGACACCATACAAGCTTTTAAAGAAATGAGTCAACCAACAGTCCTACACACGTTGTGCTTTTTAACCACAATGATGGATAAAATGGCATGATAGACTTAATGGTACACTAATGACTCCCATATATTGATGATAACCAAAAGCTCTCTAACTGGATTAAAGCCTATTCAAGAATTAAATCATGCATGATACTGAAAACCTTGACAACTGCCAAGGGGTAAGAAAGTCACAGATCTTAAAGCCCATAAATATATTCTAACTCTTATTCTCACAGATGAATATAGTGCTTACTTCTCATCCAGGAAATGTCTCTTAGCAACTGATGGAAACCAACATAGAAAACTCTAGCTAATCAAAATGCAGAGCTGAGGAGCCCAGTACCATAGAAAACATCTAGAAAACATCTTTTGCACCCAAGGCTCAGGACTCATAGTGGATGATGAGGTGGATAGGTTGTTAGAGACAGAGAGTTAGAAAGTTTTCTGTGAGATTATGCTACCTACGAGTGTCATATTAAATTCAAATTCACTTTATTAGTGACCAATATATTCTATTGTAAAGAATAAAATACATATGTGTGATTCTAATATGAGATTTAAAGTGTAATTTATCAATAGTCTGGTAGGATAATTTAGAAGTTAAGGCATAGATACAGCCTTTTTGTTTCCTATGTTCAAATATTGATTTATATCTGTAACCTTATTTATGTTTTAATAAAACCATGTGACATAATTTGAATAACAAGTTGAATTTTTCATTGAATCAGCTGATAAATTAATAACCCATTTCTGAAAACAACTTAGAATAAATACACTATTTATTATAACAATATGTTAACACTTACCTTTTTATTATTTTTTCTTTTTTCTATTATCCAATTTATTTATTGCATTTGAAGGCATAAAATCTATGGTTTTGCCCATAATAAAGAAGCATTTCATCAATGACACACCTCCTTACTATATATCAATTTCCAAAATTATTTTATTTTACACTCTATGGCTGTTTGTAATTACTACATTAACACAAAATATTACAATTCCAAATCCAAGGCATTCAAAATATTACTGTTTTAAAAGATGTTACAGTAATAAATTACTAAAATCTATTTAAAGGGGAAAACAAAACTGTAGCAAAGAATCTGTGGCAAAATAAAATATTTTGACAATATTTCACAATCAATTATTTTCTATTCTTGTTTTATGATTTATAACTCTATGTAGACTCACACACCGCTTAAATCTGGAGCTGCCTTTAAACTAAGTAAGCTAATTTTGATCTATACTCTTCAGGTTTTTGAGTAATTTTTTTTGAGTTAACAATTAGATTTCATTTTTTTTCAAACTGTATTCTTGATTCCTGCACTTTAAAAAAATGTCAGAAGCCACACACACACAAATTCTCACCAAGGTAACTGCCAAAATGTGAGCTGAACAAGTATGATTTCAATGAACCAGCCATGGAGAAAAATTATAAGGTCTCAACCATTCACAAAGAACTCTCGGCAACTGGGGAAAGCTGGGAACTGGAGATATGTTCTTTCCTACCTAGGGAAGAGCACACGAAATTATTGTTCAGTGCCAAATGGACAGACCTAAAAACATATATACAGTTAGCATTATACAGACTGAACAGGTCTGTAATATATATTATACATGTATTCATACAGTAATAAAAAAGAAGTGGTGAGTTTGAAGGAGACTAGAGAATGTTTAGGAGGGGTTTCAAGGAGGAAAAAGAAGAGATAATTATTTTAATTAAATAATAACCTCACAAATAATACAAATATAAGTGTTTACTCTTATTTTAAGTAAGTTGTGTGAATGCTCACTTCTATCTCTTACAACTTGGACAAAAGACTTCTTTCACTCACTTTTGGGATTAGTAATTATTAATGATATTTTGTGTATTTTATGCATTTTCATATGCAAATTCATAATGCATGATAACTTTATTATTTATGTGGACTGAGAGCCAGCATTAATGAAACACAGAACTAATATGCAAGGCCAAGCAGAGGTGTTGTCTAATGTTATAAAGCATCCTTACACTTGCACTAATAAGAAACACAATTTTCATTTGTACTAAAAATGTCTACAAGCTCCTAATTTATTGAATTCTTAATTACTTTATTGCAAATTGATTTCTATTGCCTGCAGCAGAGAAGGCATAATCCATGGATGAATCTTAGTCTATTCATTGCCATAGATTGTTAGAAATTCACCTTGTTGAAATTCAAACTGACTGTATATTAATTTGTATGATCCTATATGAACTCTCAAGTTTCTCTTCTTACTGAGATTAAAATGAACCTATCATTTATTTGAAATACAAAAAGTAGTGCAATTGATACCATAGTCTTACATAGTCACAGTTTGTTTTCAAAACATGCAAAGGATGGAAGGAAAGTGGTACTCAAGTATCAGGAAGTTGAAGGAAAATTGATGGTAACTTACTCATTTTTAGAGGACAGATACAGCACAAACTTGCAATGGGTGCTTATTGAGGTATGAAGAAGCACAGTGATCACACTTCAATATTTCCATTATCATAAAGAAAATTAAGGTTTGTACTTCATTTGAGTAACTTCATTTTTTTTAAAAAGGGAGGGTTATGCAGGTTGAAATGAAAAGGTTGTCTTTACTCTATGTGTCATGTCCCGCGTTGCTTGGTCTTGAAAACCTGACTGGGATAACATGGGAATGAAGAAATAGTAGACATTGAAGGTATGACAGACACACATGCAGAAGGATGGGCTGATTTTGCTTTAACAGAAGGCACATTAAATTAAAGGAAACTCAATGTGTTTATTATTTATAGCATAAAGATGTGGAGTGTTAATCTTAGTAGGTCTATGTAGGAGAACAGTCTCAGGTTGTAGTCATCAGGTAAAAGGAAGCTTCAGTTGCTTCATTTTGCACACACTGGTCAATCATTAATAAACACTTGTACTCATACCAGAGGAAGGTTTTTGCAATGCCTGTGACCCTCACCTGGGGAAAGCTTTACAATTTCCATGGATTCGATGCTTTGGAGTCTTTGACCTTGTCTAGGTTAACAATACACATTTACTCCATACTTCATGTGATTCCCACACCTCTGAGTTTATTAATTTTTTCCCTCTGGATAAATTCAGATAAATTACCAATAATTACTTCTTTCAATATAATGTCAGTTCAAAATGGTAGTCATTGTATAGTTTCTTTTTTCTTATTAGAATGTGCATTTAATTAAATATATTCAAATGCTGAAGAAATCTGTGATGACTTTTTAACTTCTATTAGCTATTTCCCCAACAGATATGAGAAATAAAGACCCTCATATCCAGACGTGTTATTATATTTGATGTTCTAATTGATTGCATATTTTTATGATAGCTTGAATATAGAAAATTAAAAAAAAATGGATAACGTAGTAAAGTCATATAAAATCACTAGTGTACCACCTGTTGTACAGGATGTGGTAGGTCTGCAGATTTAGTGGTATGAAATTTGGAAGCCTTATTTTGATGAATTCTTTTCCTTTTGATAGTAAAATTAAAATGAGCTATGAAATAGTGTGAGGATGTGGAAAGTGTTGTGGGATTCCCATAGAGAGAAAATGATGTGAGAAAGCATCATTTAGGGCAGCCTAACATAAAAGAATAATGGATTTTAGAAAAATCACTTGGCAATACTAGAAATTTGCAGAGGATGAAGGTAGGGACAAAAGATCTCAGCAAACTGCATGCATTAAGGTATAAACAACTTTAATGGTGGGATTCTCAAAGAGGATTAAATGCTATATCTATTTATCTTTCAATAAGCAGACCTGAGGTTATTGTTCCATGATGACTAGTTATGAGGTGGTTTCTGCCTATGATTAAATAACCTTGCTTTTTTAACTCTTATTTTGTAATGTCTTTAGGGGTGACATTATCTTTATGTTTAAATGTGGCTCAAAAACATGAATGGTCATTGAGAATGGTCATTTGCTTAAATCATTTTTAAGAAGGAAGACAAATGATGCAGTCATTGTTTTCTGCTCACCTATATTCAGTGGGAAGTGAGTAATGAAGGTATTGACTTCCAAGGAGGAGAATGTACTAGAAATGATAATTCCTACCTTAGAAATTATTTGCCATAGAAAATGTAAATTATATATTTAGATAAAACTTTCATGTCTTTCACCTATAACAAACAACAATGTGTTTCCTCTGACCATATTCAGGTATGAAATCAGTGTATGTTTGGATGTAAATACAATTGTATTTTCTATGAGTGCAACAAGTAGGAGGGAGATGACTTAGGAATTCAAGAGTATACAAAACATATAGTTACTATATTAAACAATAAGATACAAACTGAATTAGTAAGTTACAGTTATGAGTTGAAACTAATTTTGAAAGCTATTGAAATAATATTAATAAACATAACTTTAAAGAAAATGCACTAATCACCTTTCTGCAACTATACCAAAATATTTGAGATGGTTGCTTCCAAAGAAACCCAGTTCTTTAATGTAGCTCAAATTTTCAAAAGTATAATTGGTGGGGAGAGAATTTAAAAAAAAAGCCTAGGGATTGAGAACCATGAATAACTGCAGTTCTCGCTAGATTTTGATTGCTATGATAAGGACCATCGCCAAAACAACTTGAGGAGGAAAAGTTATAACTCAGTTTTCCTTTACAGTCCATCATGATGGGAATTCAGGATAATAGCTCAATGCAGGAGCTTGGAAGTAGGAATTGAAGCAGTGACCATGGGAAAAATACTGTTAGCTGAATTCTCCTCGTGGTTTTCTTTCATTTTCTTCCTTCCCTCTTTTCCTTCCTTCCTTCTTTCTTTCCTTCTCTCCTTCCTTCCTTCTTTCTTTCCTTTTTTCCCTCCTTCCTTCCTTCCTTCCTTGCTTTTTTCTCACATCTCTATTTACTTCATATATATTATTTATATATAATTTAATTAATGTATACACATTAATTGATAATGAATTATTCTTTTACACTGTATCCCAAACATAGTGTTCCCTACCTACATCCCTCCCAGCTTCCCCTCGTGCTTCCCCTCTCCCCCAGATCCACTCCTTCATTTCCTTTTCAGAAAAGAGCAGGCCTCCAAGAGATGACAGGCAAAAGGGACAAAGTAAGATCCAATATGACAAGGTGAAAGCCCTAATACACAGGCTTGACAAAGCAAACAAACAGGAGGAAAAGAGTCTCAAGAGCAGGCACAAGAGTAAGAGATAAGACCTGCTCCCACTGTTAGGAGTCCCAGAAAGCACTAAGCTATCAGCTGTAACATATATTCAGAGGAAATGATGCAGATCCGTGCAGGCTCTGTGCTTGTTGCTTCAGTCTCTGTGAGCCCATATGAGCCCTGCTGAGTTGAATTGATAGGCCATATTCTCCTGTTGTCTTCCATCCCCTCTGATTCCTAAAGTCTTTCCTCCCACTCTTCCACAAGATTTCCCAATCTCAGAGTCAAGGGACCCCATGGAGAGCTCCAATTAGGTTCTCGGTGGATCGTCTGGCTGTGGGTCTCTGCACCTGCTCCCATCTGCTGCTGGAGGAAACCACTCTGGTGACTTGATAAGGTACTGATTTATGAAATTAGCTGCATATCATTGGGGATTATTTCATTGATTTTTTTCTTACATCTCCCATTATCACCTGTCCAGGGGTGGCATTAATACAATGATTCCCATATCATTATTTAAGGAAATTCTATATAGTCTTGCCTATAGGCAATCTGAAGGAGGTATTTTTCTGTATGAGATTCCTCTTCAAAAAAAAAAAATCTCTAGCTTATTTGTGTCAAGTTGACAAAACCTAACTAGCAATTCATTGTCATAGTTTTTCTTACTTTTTTATTTGTGATACCCAAGTTGAGTTTATTAAGATTTTTTTTTATTTTTTTTAATTTTTTTAGTTTTTCGAGACAGGGTTTCTCAATGTAGTTTGGTCCTTGTCCTGGATCTCGCTCTGTAGATTGGGTGGCCTCAAACTCAGAGATCTACCTGGCTCTGCCTACTGAGCACTGGGATTAAAGGCATGCATCACCGCCGCCCAATGAAAATATTTACTACAAATTTTTGCATGGACATCAAGAGAGAGAAAGAAATTTAAGAAGTCAAAAGAGTGGGTTCAGGATTCTCAATGGATAGACTCATCTTGTCTAGGCTCTCTATGTATTCTCTCCTTGCTTGCTAAAGATGTTACTGATGAATCGTTCTCAATCATGGTTTTCTCCTGAAAGGATTTAAAACAGACAATAAGGTTTACACTCTTAAATCAAAAGGAAAAGTCATGAATCCCAGTCAATAAAATGGATAGTGAATCAGATGTTATATGATATATCTTTTCATTATGCTTCTGATAAAAATTCTTCATATCCTTTGCCTGGGCAGTCCACAAAATAACATATTCTATATATTTATATTGAAGAGCATTTACTGCTTCAAGAGACAACCTGGAGTTGTGTTTAGCAATTCAGTCAGGAAGTGATGTGTATGTTTTCATCTCTCATTGGCGTAAATATCCCTGCCACTTTTTATTCAGAATACACTGCTTCCAGTGCTATTGGTTCTTCCAGAATACTTTTTCCACTTGTTATTTATATCATTCAAATATTTGCAGATCATTTTGACGTTCCTTTCACCAGCTATAAATATTACACTGTTTTAATATCCCACCATAAATCTGGTTTTCTCAATGCTGAGGGTTTTTTTTTTTTCTTTTTCTTGCCTTTTGCTTTCCTGGACTCTTTCCAACTTTGTTACACACATATGCCTGCTATTTAAGTTTCGCTTATTTACACTGTATTACAGCCACAGTCTCTTCCATAATAATAATGTTTCCCTCTCTTTATTGTGTCTCTTCTTTATATATTTATTATTTTATTTCTGCATTTATTCCTTTTGCTAACTGACCAATGCCACCTTTCTTCATAAAGGATTTACAGTTAACCACAATCTTATTTTTATATTCATTTATTGCTTGTGTTCCTTGTACTTGTGTACTTATATGCACATGGTATGGTGCAGGTGTGAACGTCAGTGGAGAGCTTGTGGGAATCACTACTCTTCTTTTCTGTGTGTTTCTGAAGATCCTCTGGTCCTCAAACTTGACCACAAACTCAGGTCCTCAAACTTGACCACAAACACTTTTGCCCTGTGAGCCATTTCTCTGGCCTCTTAACCAAGGTCATTTTCAGTCATCTCCGTATCAAATACACACTACCTTGGTATTCTCTGAAGTCCATGATTTTCTTTCACCTCTAATTGTCATGTTGTTACTTTCCTCCTAAGATTTTATTTTTATTACATGGAATTATTTCATTTTTACTTCTTAAGGGAATTATAGTCTTAAAAATAAAACTAAAAGCAGGTACTGACAAGAGGTTAATTGTGACAGGGTAATCTTTCAGCAAGAGGTATTTAATGTTACCCTGTTGATGATATTTCATTATATTAGTATATAAATACTAATATAGGAAATCATGTTTTCATTCTCACAGTATAGACCATGTCTAAATGATTCTTAAGGAAAAGTACTTACCTATCATGACAGGGATGGCAGAAACATAAGTAGCAATTTTTAGGAATATTTTATTTGCTCTAAAGGGTTATTTTTCTTTCTCTTAAAGTTTTTAAACATCATGAAATTTAGCAGTTTACCATGTATTAATTTGCAATAATTACTTGAATATAAGATGATACACTGTGAGATAGGGAAAAATAAAAGAATGAACATTCAGAAAAACATGACATAATTCTCCATTGGGGGCTGTGATGTCACTGCTCCATTTCTCAAAATCATATCCTTATTGTATGACAATATGATGCATAAAGTAAATTTTTTTTTGTTTTTCTAAATATAAGCCTGAAGAAGTAATTGCTAATTTTCCATCAACATCCTAATAAATTTAACATATCCTTAATAGTTCATCAATAGCTATAAGTACATCATACAAATGCACACAGCAAAATGTGAACAGTGAGAATACTAAATGCAGTATACAAATAGTAATAGGTTTGAAATTATATATACCAGATACATTAATTTTAACTAGATGAAAGTGAAAGGGGAATACATTAGGCTTCAGTGAAAAAGGTAGATGAAAGTCACTGTTGTAATTTCACTCCAAGTCCACACCCATCTACTTCAGTAATTTCACCCAGGTGCTTGCTTTTTCACTATGTGCCTGAGGAAAGATCCTGTCTCCTGTTGAAGAAACTGTCTCAGATAACTAAAGACCAATGAACCTCAATGGAATGACACAAAAAAAAGAGCAAAACTTAACCTTCCATTTTTATTATTTCATCAATGTAACAATAAGGCCTTTAAGCTTATCCCCAGTAAGCACTTATAATATTACTTTTTAAATTTATTTTATTTATTACTGTAGCACGAATCTTAATTGGTCTTAATGATACTATCCTGGAGCCAGATATCAGGGCAAATGCTGAAACATCAGAGAGAGAAAGGAACAAGTCACGGCCGCCTCTCACCACACCAACTCCTCCGCCAAAACATCCTGAGCTCCTGTCTCCTCCCACCTATATTCCTTTTCTCAGCCCAGCCATATCACTTCCTGTCTCAACCTCTCTAGTGCTGGGATTAAAGGTGTGTGTGCCTCCCAAGTACTGGGGGGCAAAGGCATGAGATCCCCAGTGCTGGGATTAAAGGTGTGTGCCACCACTGCCTGGCTTCTATGGCTAACTAGTGGCTGTCTTTGCCCTCTGATCTTCAGGCAAACTTTATTTGCTAGAGCGTACACAAAATACTACCACATATTACTTTTAATGAAAAATATATCCGTCTCTCATACACTGTGTCCTGACCATAGTTTCCCCTCCATCCACTCCTGCCATCTTTTCCCCAACTCCCCTCTCCCACAAACTCCCTCCCTCTCTGTTTCCTCTTCAGAAAAATAGCAGACCTACTATAAAACAAGGCAAAATCCCACATATTGAGGCTAGACAAGGGAATCTAACAGGAGGAAAAGAGTCTCAAGAGCAGCCAAAAGAATCAGAGGCACACCCATTCTCAAAGTTAGGAGTCCCTCAAAAACACCAAATTAACAGCCCTAACATATATACAGAGAACCAGATGTAGGCCCATGGAAATCTCTTGATTGCCTTTTTTAGTCTCTCAGGGCCCATTTAAGGCCTGCTTATATGATTCAGTGTTGCAGTAACGCCAGCGCTACCGCCACCCGTTCACCATGTCTGAGCAAGGGGCTGTGGATTAAAAAATAGAGATAAGAAACAGTGAGTCATTCACCACAGCAGAATGCTGAATGCCATTTATTGAAGGAGGGAGGAAACCTTAAATACAGGCTTACAGCACAATGGAGGATCCCCAGAGGGCAGAAGTTCGCTACCCGATGTTCTACATTCTTGCATCTAAGTTGTTTACACCAAATGCAGGATACACAAAGAACCTCCAGTTCAGGAAGAAGGAAGCCGGCAGGAAATCAGCATAGGGAGGACATCTGGTCAAGGTTGGCAAGCAGGCAACAGTTTACTCAATATGGGAAGGCCAGGGCTGTACAGGTCCCCCTTTTTTTTACTAAAAAATGAGCTTCTGACTTAGGTTGTGTGGGACATCAGCAGGTCACCTTACCCTTCATGGAGACACCTGCCCAGGCCACACAGGCACTCTGCCTTAGGTTGGTAACCGCCCCCCAGGCATTACCCTTCCCTGAATACTCATTATCATACAGACTCAACCACTTGAGCTGTAGAGTTAACTGCTGCCAAAGATCTCAAAGTGGTGCTGGGCTTGCAATCTGCACAACACAGAAAAGACCAACAGAAGTCCTAACCTACCCATAAGACAGTAGGCTAAAGGCAATTGAGCCATTCCCTACCTTAATGAGCCTTACTGCAAATTGGAGTCCTCCTAAGGTGGTATCCCAAAGGCAAGTGGAACTTGAATTTATAAATTTATAACTTTCAAAGCCAATCGAAATGTATATAACTGTTGAATTAAATTTATCATGCCCAATAGAATGAAAGATTAATTAACTGCAGTAGCTAATTTTGCTGCCAGGGTCTCCACTGTGCTAGCTGTAGTAACCAATTATGAAATAGCAATCCCAGAAACAGTAGCAGCAGTGGCCACCACTGCTATAACAGCAACAAGTCACCAGCGATGTCAAATTCTCTTCTGGAGCATGTGAGTCATCATCTGTGTCTTACTGCCATGGTCAGTGGACCATGTGTCCATACAGGCATGGACACAGCTCCAGGAACACGAACCACCAAGGCCCATTTTGCCCATTTTTCTTGATCCCAGCACGACTTAAGCTGGCAGCTCTGCAAAAGAACAACTAAGAACCATTAAGAAAAACAGACAGCAAACAAGGAGCAGAATGAATGGTCTCATAATGGCTACATTCAGGCTCACAAATTTTAAGGTATCTTCAAGGGAGGCTAGATGAATTTCAGGAGGCCAATAAATGTTGCACAGAGCCACTCCTGAAAAGTAGGTACTACACCAGCTTGAAGAGAATTGCGAAAATGAAAAAAAGGCTTAGCTGGCACGTTATTGTTAACAAATGAAGGTCAGTTATCTTCAGAGTTATCCTTAATCTCCAAGGTGTCTGGGTGACACGTTCTCAACATTTTTGAAAAAAGTTACCATACATTACCTTCTGAAGAATCTAATCGCATGGCTACAGTTCCTAGGGTTACATTAATGCTTGCCAAGGCTGGCTGTATTGGGCTCTCAATCCCCACTGGCATCAAAAGGGGAGAGTTTTTCACGAAGGCCCAATAGGTCTCTGCCATGTTGGGATTCAGCAGCAGCCACAGGGCGCACACAGCACTCAGGAACTCAAAGAGGAACCTCATTGTCCTGTGGAAAGACACAAACAGCTCCCCAGGCCCACACCAACACCGGATCGGGTGTCCTCCAAGTGCCAGTAGAAAGATCCTTCCATCGCACCAGAGGATGATTTGCAACAGGAGCCCTCCAGTGCTTATCTGCAGCAGATACTCCAGCAGGATCCACTGATAAAAATTTAAAATATATAAAACAAGGGAAAGAATAGAATGTGGAGAGGTGAGATGAGCCCCTAACTCCCCCTTTTTACTTTAGCAAAATATGTTTTTAAGGTATGATGGCAGCGTTCTACTATAGCCTTTCCTTGAAGATTATAAGGAATACCAGTCTTATTAACAATAGAAAAATCTTGGCAGAATTTTGAAAATCCCATACTGCTGTAGGCAGGACCATTATCAGTCTTTATGCATTTTGGCACTCCCCTATAAGCAAAAGCATGAAGACAATGATTCTTTACATCCTTAACCTTTTCCCCTGAATGGGCAGAAGCAAAAATTAGAGAAGAATATGTATCAATAGACACATGGACATATTGTAATTTTCCAAAGGAAGGCACATGTGTGACGTCCATCTGCCACACGTGATTAGGTAAAAGTCCTCGGGGATTAACTCCCAAATGAAGAACAGGTAAAAATTCAACACAAATAGGACATGATTTAACTATCTGGATGGCTTGTTCCCGGGTTATGCCTGTATGATGACGGAGAGATCCAGCATTAAGATGATAACGTTGATGCAACTGAGTAGCCTTTTCAAAGGCAGAACAAATTAATGTGACAGCCATATGAGTAATGGCATCAGCCCTCTGATTACCTTCACTTAGAGGTCCAGGCAATTGAGTATGAGCTCTAATATGTCCCACATAAAGGTTATGTGAATGGGACAATATGAGTCCTTGCATTTGCAATAAATATTCATGAATGGGAGAAATAGATGGTATGTAGGCTGTTGTCTCCAAAGGTATAATGGCATGTGCCACATATTGGCTATCAGTATAAATATTTACACTCTTATCAGAAAACATCTGTAAAGCAAGCAACAGTTCCTGTAACTCTGCCATCTGGGCAGAAGTGCCCTGGACTTTTATTTATTTGTTTATTTTTTACTATGTTACCAGAAACCACCACAGCAAAACCATGTGAAGTGCCATCAGTAAATACTACATGGGCCTGAGGAATAGGAGTCATCTGTACTATCTTGGGAATTGTAACAGGATGCAATTTAGAAAATTGACACACATCATTGGAGGGGTAGTGAGTATCAAACCGACCCTACATGGAGCATGTCAATATGGTCCAATCATTATCATTAGCTTGCAACCATGCTATTTGAGACTGGGTATATGGGGTCACCACAATATCTGGCTCCTTTCCAAAGGTTTGAACACTGATCTTGATTCCCTTAAATATAATCTGAGCAACAGCCTGTGGATAAGGAGTAATGGTTTTTCCTGGAGAAGCTGGGGAATGTACCCATAGAATAGGACCTGTTTGCCAAAACACTCCAGTAGGTGAATGAGAAAAACCAAAATATTCATGATACCTGTACGTTTTCTGGGGCTATTTGTAAATTAGCCAGGATTCAGTAGACCATGATTTCCTGGTGTTCTCCATCCCCTCTGACTCCATCTTTCCACCCCCACTTCAGTGGTATTCCTCTAGAACTGAGGGGAGGGACCCAATGAACACCTCTGATTTAGACTCTCTCTTCACAGATTGTAACAGTTCCATAATTAGGATCAGAATTCTTACATGTTAAATGCTTTTCCTTATGATCAAGCAAAGAATTGTATATTATAACTGAACAGTTTTATTTGATAACATGATAGGGACAGTAACAAGTGAAAAACATATTTTTAAAAAAGCTATCAAGATTATAAAGAAAAAAAAAAGCAATCTTCATGTGCAAACATTTAGAAAATGATAGATTTCCCTTCCTCAACTGAATGTAGCAGGCTTTGCTGACTCCTCATGGGAGTACTTACCCTTTTGGAGGAGGGAATTGGGGGAGGGTCAGGAGCAGAGTCTGAGGGGAGTGGGAAGAGGGATGAGAGGGGCATCTGTTGCTGGTATGTAAAATGAATAAAAACATTTTTAAATAAAAAAATAAAATGATGTATTCCTTAAATTTAAACCTTGATTACTTTGAATATGAGTTGAATGCTTATAGGAAGTGAAATCCATATGTCCAAATCAATCTATATATACTATACAAAAATACCTAAGCATATTTCTGTTAAGAATATAAGGTTTCATATTAGTAGAAGCAACTGCTCAAATTCTAAGACAAAATATTTTTTAATTTTATTTTACAATATAATTTAATTCTACATATCAACCACGGATTCCCTTGTTCTCCCCCCTCCCGCCCCCCTCCCCTTCCCCTCAGCCCACCCCCCATTCCCATCTCCTCCAGGGCAAAGACTCCCCGGAGGATTGAGATCAACCTGGTGGACTCAGCCTAAGACAAAATAATTTAAAAGATCAAGTGTACCTAAAGAAAATGGTGAATTAAATGAAATGTCCGATAAACCAAAAAGGATTTTCCAAAACTTAACATGACATTTCTAAATACCTTTATAAAACCAAAGTTCCTAGAATCTATGACATAGCTTTCAGCAATAAAAGCAAATTCGGCTCATGCATCAGGGATGGATCCTGATCCTACTGCTAGGGGGGCCCTTAAGCAAATCAAACTACACAACTGTCTCGCTATGCAGAGGGCCTAGTCCAGTCCCATGGAGGCTCCACAGGTGTTGGTCTAAATTTCATGAGTTCCCACTACTTTGGTTTGGTTGTCTCTGTAGGTTTCCCCATCATGATCTTGATGCTCCTTGCTCATAGAGTCCCTCTTCCCTCTCTTTGACTGGACTCCTAGAACTCGGCCTGGTGTTTGGCTGTGGATCTCTGCATCAGCTTCCATCAGTTACTGGATGAAGGCTCTATGATGACAGTTAGGGTATTCACCAATCTGATTACTGGAGTGAGCCAGTTCAGGTACCCTCTCCACTATTGCTAGTAATTTGAGCTGTGGAGGAGGGGGTGGAAGAGAGAAGGCTAGAGGGGCAGGAGGAGGGAAGAGGGGAATCTTTGGTATGTAAATTGAATT
>CABHPP010120665.1:0-13660 GCA_902168425.1 Peromyscus attwateri | reverse complement strand
AAAAAAAAAAACCAAAAAAAAAACCCAAAAAAAACCCAAAAAACCAAAAACAACAACAAAAAAACCCCAAAAATGAATAAAATGTTTTTCTTAGAAAAAAGGCAGAAAGAAAAAAAAAAAGCAAATTCTGTGCTTGTGAAAAGGGGATACATGACGTATATGCACATGTTAGTGTCTATATGACCACGTGTGTGTGCAAATGCATGTGTCAATGTGTGTGTGAGCTTGGGGGCACATAGATGCCAAAAGCAGATGTCTGATGCCATTCGCCAATCACTGTCTACCTTTGGGTTTTGAGACAAGATCTCTCATCACCCTATGGAGTGCTGGGCTTGCAGGAAAATATTGCCATATAAAACAAAAACACAAAAATAAAACTTATGTGTAGCTGAGTATCCAAACTTGTTACCACACTTTTATAAAGAATTCTACAAGGTTAAGAAGACATTGTGTTTTCTAGCCAGTCAAGTATTTATGAGTTAATATCACATATGAATTTAAGAAAAAATATACTTTAATCATACTATACTTCTTAGAAAATTTGTTGTTTGCACAAAACGCAAAGAAAACATGTAAAGCTAGTTATATCAAGTTGCAATTAAAAAACACTGAATTCTCATTATTTTTTTATGTTATTTAAAGTAATTCATTAAAATACATTAATACTTTGATGTCCAAAGGAATGTAAATATATTTGAATGAATATGCAAGTATATATATATATATATATATTATAGCTAATATATAGTACATATTAAGTTATATGAATGTGTGTCAAATAGTTTAATCATTGAGAAATATATTGGCATACATACATATATAGAGAAACAATTCCACACATACAGGTAATGGCTGAATAGTGCACTAACCATTCTGTCATATATGTTAAGAAGCATTACTATCTTATTACAGAAATGGAAAAATGTAGTAAAGTTACAGGAAATCATCATTCATATTATAGGTCCAGATGGAACTGTCACAAGTTTTCCTCATATTCTGAAGATCAAATTATTCCTTTCATCCATTACATGAGTTATGGGTTTATTTAGGGCTTCTGTACAAAAAGCTTTAAGGTATACTACTAGCAAACTTAGCCTCTAAATTATAAATTCACTCTTCTTTAAACTCTGTAGTAATTTTCTTTTTTTTTTTTTTACTTGAAAGATTACAGCATTTATTATATTATTACATGTAAACAAAGCACATGGTAGCATACCTACTATATTTATTTTAAATCTAATTATTTATATCAAATAGGAGAATTTTAGCAATTCATTTTAATCCATCTTTATTTTTGAGATAATGACATAATTGTATCATTTCGCCCTTTCCCTTCCTGCTTCTAAACCTACTCATAGAACCCTCCTTGTTTTTTTTCAAAATTCAAAGCCTCTTATTCAAGGAACAACAATTAATAAAAAAGAGGCTTTGAATTCTGTAGTAATTTTCTACTTTGTTTCCAATACTTTCTTAAACATTTTAATTACTTGTTATTGTTATCAATTATCAGCTAATATGTCAAAACTGTTATAATTTAATTTATACATAATTAATTTTTGTCTTTCTTTTTTCTAGACAGGATTTCTTGTTGTAGTTGGAGCTGCCCTGGAACTAACTCCGCAGACCAGGCTAACTGGGAGATTCACCTGCCTCTGTCTCCCCAGAGCTGGGATTAAAGACATGTGCCACCACTGACCAGCTAATTTTTACCTTATTTACATCATTTTAATGTAAGATTATAATTTTATATGAACACAGTTTGTTTGCACTGTTCTGCTTATTCATATATTCAAAATGACAGTCATTATTCTACATTTTTGGAATTATTTACTCTTCACTTCTGAAGTTAACTACACAGATTTTAAAATAGCACGAGATTTGTGAATGTGAAATGAATGACAACATGCCCAGTGCGTAGATCTAGGCTGATGGAGTTCCATGAATATTAAACTGCCAACAATCACAATTACAATGATGCTCAATGTCTGCTGTGGTTTGAAAACCAGTAGCGTTTTTTTCCCACAGTCCCAACTTATATTAGTTGAATGCATGCCAGTCCTATTTAAGTTCATCTAAACACCTGAAATTTGAGTGTGATCTCTAAAGGCTTACATGAAGTTGTATTTTAAAAAAAGAACTGTGGGCAAAGCACAAATCCTATGTAAATGTTATCTGCTTAGAGAAAAGATCCAAGAAATTAGAAACGGGCTATTGGTGGGGAGGAGGAAGAAAGAATTTTGAACCCTGGTGATAGGAACAGCAAATGAGAGTAATGAGCAGGAGGATTAAGCGGGAGCAAAGATGGGAGGGTAGGGTTGAAAAGAGGTTGTGGTAAGGGGCAAATAACACTAACGATCTTTGAAAAGCTGAATGGAAACATAATATTCTATAAAATTACTGTTTGAATATATATACATGTACATGTGTAAATATGTGTATATAAAGCCTTTGATTTGAGTTATTTAAGGAGATAATTTTCCTTCCAGAAGCTATAAGTTTCCAAATAAAAATTCCAAGAACAGGTGTGGGATACCACTTTCTGATGTGATAACAGGTGACTTCAGACCCACTAAATAATATCGGTTATTGAAGCTGCTTTTGGTTACCCCTGAAAACAGAACAATAATACCCTATGCCTGAAGATAGCAAACATGTTGGTCTGGACATGGAGAAATCAAGCTGGTACTAAATGAGAAGTTTTCTTCATGCTAGCTAAAGTTCATGGTAGCTGAAGTCTCTATGAAGGTTACTGGGAGATGAAAAATTAAATTGAAAAATAAAAATCATCAGCAAACTTATACAGCTATGTATCCTGTGAGCTACAACAACTTCCTGATGTGAACAAGCTTTTTGTACACTGTGAATATTTGTTGTTCTATTGTTCTAGAAAAGATCTAAATGGCCAATAAGCTGGGCAGGTAGAGGTTAGGTTGGACTTATGGAGAAAGAGAGCACAGGGAAGAAGGAGGGCAAAGTTGTCAGCCAGACAGTTAGGAAGAAGATGAATATGCCATGTTGGAAAAAGGTACCACCATGTGGTAGAGCATAGACAAGAAATACGGGTTAATTTAAGATGTAAGAGCTAGCTAGTAACAACCCTATGCCATTGGCTGAGGATTTATAATTAATAAGAAGTCACTGTGTGGTTATTTGTGAATTGGCTAGTGGGATAGAGCTGACTGGCAGGATAGAAAACCCTGCTTACAACTTCCTGAATGATAAATTATGCTCATGGTCCAATAGTAGCGTGGTTGTTATGCAAGTGATCAAGTACTTTCTGATTATATTGAAGGCCCACTCTGCAGCAGAAAACACATGTCTGGAACTATAAATTTGGTCAGGGACTTGTGCTATGAATCCCTTGGACGCCAGTGAGGGGTGAACATTTATTCTTCTAAATGAACATAGTATTAAACTACCCTCTGAACTCTTATGGCCACATACATAAAATAGTACAGGCTTAGGCATCATCAGACAAGCTTCCTTGCAACAATTAACACAGAAACTCACAGTTGATCAAAGTGCTCAGCCACAAATGAGATATCAGTATTATTACCCCTTCCTAAGGTTCAAACTCAGTTCTCTTTAAGGGTAAAGTCACTAGTAGATGGACAGCACTCCTATAGTTGGCCCTACATTCATGAGTATATAGCATCAGAAACTGGATCAGGCAGGTTACTTATAAAAGATGGAGAGAAATGGTTTTGGCATAAGAAGGTTTTATATGGAATTAGGAGTTGGGAATGAGTATGATCAAAATATAGCCTGTGAAATTCTCAAATAGTTAATAACACTGTATTTAAAAAGTTTACATGGTTAGCAACAGGGGTCACTAGGAGGATTTCATTGCAGGTAGTGGTGGATGAAAGAAATGAAATATAGCTTATTGTATAAATTTTCAAAGAATTAATAAAATATTAAAAATTTTCACAAAATGTGACTTTTTGTTGAACTTAGTATATATGATATTAAATGTTATGCAATATTAATTGAAGATGTGTTACATTTGTTTATTCTGTGAAACACTTGTTTAAATGATGCAAAGATGTGTTGCTTTTTTTAATGTTTCATTTGTTTAACTCTGTGAAGCTGTGTTACTTTGCCTGTCTGAAACACCTAATTGGTCTAACAAAGAGATGAACATCTAGTAGCAAGGCAGGAGAAAGGATAGGCAGGGTTGGCAAGCAGAGAGAATAAAAGAAGAGGAGAAATCTGGGAAGGAGATCTAAGAAAAGAAGTGGCCACCCACCCAGCCACACAGCCAGACAAGGAATAAGAAAGAAAGAAAAGATATACAGAAATAGAGAAAGGTAAAATCCCAGAGGCAAAAGATAGATGGGATAATGTAAGAAAGGCTAGCAAGAAATAAGCCAAGCTATGGCTGGGCATTTATAAGTAATAATAGGTGTCCGTGTATATATGTTTGGAAGCTGGGTGGTAGGCCCCCAAGAGAGCCAAAGAATAAAGAGTAATAACACAAGCAACTACAACTAGATAATGCTTATTTCTAGAAGGAACTAATTATAAGTAATAGATTTCTCTTTACACAGAGATCATGTAGCAAATTAATTATGTTTATGTATAATAAGAAAATCAATTTTTGGATAAAATCAATTTAGTTCATATAGAACTATTTGAAACATCATTATGTAAGATTTTTTTCTATCTGGAAAAGGAATCATAGCTATTCTTATTTAACCATATGTGTGTTGAATAAAGGGTGTAATATAAAAAAAAATGACCCCATGGGTGATAGCAGAGAAATCATGAGGTAAATATAGTGCTAGGTATTTTCATTATATATAACAGACTTTCTAAATCATCTGTGCATCATTGTTTACCCCAAAGTTAACCCTTGGATTTTACCTTGTGTATTTCATTCAATAAGATAGCCTTACAATATCTCTTGAATCAATTAAACAGACAAAAAAATATTAAAACACCACATTCAAGTTTTAGATGTTAAAATTCAGAACTCACTTAGTTATTTAATTTATAAAAGTTTGAGTCACATTAACTTTAGTATAGGACTTATTCATAATTTTAGATAATTAACATATCTATCATTAAGATTAAGACACTTGGGAATGATTGGGGAATAAACTTCTAAATATCTTTAAATTGTGCCTTAAATGCATGAATCGTGTTGCCTGCATTAAGAAAAAAAAACACACGAATAAATGTTGTTTTCTCTTCAAAGTATGTGCTTGTTGTAATGATGAGTTACGTGCACAATTGCTTATGATTCAGAAAGGCAGCTGAAAATACACCATGCCACAGACGCTTCTGCAGAAGCAAAAAAAAAAGAAAAAGCAGATGCTATGATTTTTATTTAGACTCCTTTCAAAGGAGAGATTAGACCCAATAGGAAGAAAAGTCACCAGACAATTAATAAACATTACTTTTCATCTCACTGCTTTGCTTTTATTGCCTCATTTTTTATAGTTTTATGGGTTTGTTCTTGCCACCCTAATCTTTCCCTCTTGTAATTTTGTGTTGATTTAAATTCAGCTTTCCTGTGGCTCTTTTCAGCTAGGGAGTTCTCCATTAATAGTGTGCTTGCCTAGCATTTTCTCTATATCCTTCAATGCTCTATTTAAGAGTTAAAAGATAGTGTGATAAAATTGAAATATGTCTTTGTAAAAATGAAATAGAGAACTTTTAGTATATTAAGAAGATTAGGTAACATTAAGAGAGTTCTAGAATGTCCAGGTTTTAGCTATTGCTTGCTTAATTGCTCTTACACATCTCTAAAGACACTTGGTGATACAAGGTTACATCCCTCCCTCAAGGTCAGGTTATCCTTTGACCACAAGTGACAAGCAGGAAAGAGATTCATGAGGCAGTGCTGTGCCTGTATGTGCTTTATCTTTCTCTGGTCAAAATACCGAGGGGATGCTTGCAGTCATGTTTTGAAAAGTTCTAATGAATTGAAAATGCTAATATAGCTATCTTGATTTCAAAGGGATAAGCCTTTTACCTCTCATAACTTTACTTGGAAAGTTGAGTTTTGTTATTTATGTATTTTAAGTTTAAATATATGATATATTGTGCTAAAGTAGAATTATCAGGAGTCAATAAAGTAAAAAAAATTAAAAATTTAGGAATCACATGTAAGGTAATCTTTTTTGTAGAAAAAAAAACCCACAAACACACAGAAGAACACATACATGCACACACACACACACACACACACACACACACACACACACACACACATTCCTACTACAGACTCATTGGCACTGAGTATGTAATTTTTACTTAGATTGATATTTTCATATAAAATTTGTCAAATAAAGGACATAACCTTTATATAATGTGATAATTATTACCATTTGGTTTTCATCTAGATCTAACTGAATATCTGAGTGAACATGATTACTATATTTGATGTGGGTTAAAATAATGCTTAATAATTAAAGTATATGTTGTTATGAAATTTCCTTAGAAATTAAAAAGTGAGTAGAATATATCTCCATCAATTGTATTTGTTCTTTTTATAAACTTATGTGTGTGATGGCTATCTTAGGTTGCCAACTTGATTACATCTGGAATTAACTAAAATCCAAATGTTTGAACACACCTATGAGGAACTTTTTTTTTCCCCAATTAAATCATTTGAAGTGAAAAGACCTACTTCTAATCCAGATATTTGAGTGGGAAGATAGAGCTTTAATCCAGATCTTTTGAGAGAGGAAGATGCCTCTTAAATCTGGTCCACATCTTCTACCGGCAGCATGCATAAAGGACATGGAAGATGGAAATTGGCTCTTTGCTTGATTGTTCTTTCTTTTACTAGAAAGCCCATTCCGTCACTGTCATTAGAACCTACCAGTGAGATTCCAGCAGATACTGAAGATCAGCTAAGATATGTTATGAAACATACACCTTTGGAATTTTACAATTAAGCTACACACTCGCTCAGCTCATTTTCTACACTTGTACAGCAGCCATTATAAAGTTTTAATACTCTATATCTTTGTGAAATACTATGAATTAATGGGAATTTTGTATGCTAATATAATTTTGCATTTCTGGCAGTTAGATCTATATGAAAACCAAATGGTTTATTCTTTTTCACATTTTATCTCATTTAAAACATTCTCTGAAAGTCCTCCAATATTCAGAAAATATTTTGGAGACAAGAAAGTCAAGCAAACCTTGTAATAGGATAATTCCCACTTAGTAGTGAAGACGGGGTGATAAAGAGATAATATCTTTGAATTTAATTTGCATTAATCTCATTTTCCATGATAGTGTGATACATTAAATGTCCAAAAAATATTAATTACTGATGCCTAGTTTATTTATGCTATGATGCATAGAGTCGTAAAATATGCTTTTATCCATAGTAAATTATCAGTCTTTTTTCTATATAGCTTATTATTTCAACAAGAAATAGTATTTAATATTGTCATTAAGTAGTAAGATATTAAATTATCTTTTTACCCACATTTATGTTCTTTTGTATCTTTAACACTATTTTAGGTCTAATGAAAATGGAAATAATCACATGATTATAATATTTTATTTTAAATTTCAATATGATAATCATTCTGATCTGATCATCAAACACATACCTGCATCAAAATATAATTGTATATCATTAGTATAAGCAATTATGTTGTGCTGATGAAAGCTTTAAATATTTTCAAAAATAAAGTACAATAAAAATGTGAAATTTATACTGAAAATATTGTCTCTATATTACTTTTATTCCATTAAAAGTTATTATCAAATTACCTATCTACAATATTAAACATTTTTGTTTTCTGTACTTTAATTTAAATAGCAGCTTGGAAAATGAGAGAGAAAAGTAATATTGCTAAAATATCACTGGTGGGAAAAGTGATTACAAAATATGAATGTTAAGAAGTTGGTTGGGCTTCCCCAGAGATAGCTGACCCTGCCCCTTGCTGGACACTGCAGCAGGAGAGCTGGTGAGGCCCCCATGGAAGAGTTGACCCCAGCACTCGGGAGAGATAGCCAAACCTCCCACCACAGGCAGAGGAGAGTTGGCCCCAATGACATGGTCCTAGGAGAACTAGTTCTGCCCCTCACCTGAGGGACTTGTCCCAATGGCTCAGACCAACCAGATCAGCTACCATGTAGACGCACATCTCAGGTCTTGGGTTGGCCTACCCTAAGAGCTGCCCTATCAATGAACTGCTGGAGTGCACAAGGCGTCCAGTCCTACTGAACTATAACCGTAGGATCTCCATACTCTGGGCAACAACAGGTATCCTAAAGGAGTTTCACTGAGGGCCCAGTGATGATGGTATACCAGAAACCAGAGGCCTTGAACCATACCAATGCCTCATTCCAATGAACATTTTGTGTATGGGGCTGATTGGACAAAAGGGGTGTACAACATAACACAACGTAGCACGGAATGCCACTAATGAGGTGTTGGACAGATGGAGGAGTGAGGTAGGGTTTTTGTTTGTTTGTTTGTTTTGTTTTTATTAATTAATTTGGGGGGCACACTGCAGGGTGAGGGGTGCATATGGAGGGACTGGAAGGTGAGTGGGATTGGGGTACATGATGTGAAATTTCAAAAAAAAATCAATAAAGAATTATGTTAAAAATAAAAGTTGGTGGGGGATAGACTGGGAGGAGAGAAAGGAGGGGAAACTGCTATCAAGATGTACTATATAAGAGAAAAAAAGAAGTTGGTTATTAGGGCTGTGGGGTTGGTTCAGTGGTTAAGAACACCTGCTGCTCTTACAGAGAAATCAAGATGGGTTCCCTGAATCCATTTGCATGCTGGCTCACAGCTTCCTTTATGTTCCAAGGAGTCTGATTCACTCCATTGGACTCCGCAGGTACCAGGTACTCATATGGTACACTCAAACACTAATATACATAAAACTAAATAAAAATAAAATTAAAAAACTTGGTGATTGTTTTCTTGTTTGTTTGTTCTTTTATATTTATTTTTTTTCTATGAGTCTGATTAGTAAAACATTCAATGTAGGTTTATGATGATGTGAACGTTACAGTGCCTGTGTTTGTCATTCAGAAGCAAACTTATTTTTTTTTCAAAAGTAAGATTTTAAACTAACATAACCTTTGTTTTCTTGAATAGAACTATACATTGCTAGGGTTTTTTATCATTTCCCTGTTTCCTACAAAGACAGGTCTTCAGGAAATACCTAAAATTTAAACAAATTTTAATTTCATAATACTAATTCACTTTGGAGAAGTTATAAACAAATTGTCTGCTTAGTTCCTTATGCTGGGAGTCAGAAAGAATGGAAGAGAAGGAGAGTTAGCTCTGATATGATACACTGTGTGTATCAGACAGTAATGTCAGGAAAGCAGCAATTCTGACAACACCTTGGTAGTGATAAATCGATTTACCAGACATTTTTCACTTATTATTACAGATTTCAAATGTGTCAAACACACTTACTCTGTAGAAACATAAATTCCAGCATACATGGTCAACCATAATGGTCTAAGGAATTTGAGTGTAGACTGTAGGAATTGAAGAGAATGCACATTACTTACTATATGTAATTAAATATTCTGAGTTGGGATACACAAATAATCAATGCAAATTATGTTGATATAAAATACAATAATGGAAATTGCTTTATGATTAAAGTTGGATTCAATTTTATATATCTCTGAAAATAGTATCTAGAACTTTTGAATTCCTAGTTTTGCTTTTTAATTACATTTATTAGAGGTTATTAAAAGATGCTGATAAAATTTTGTGATTATGGAGATGTTATAATAATCACATGTGAATATATAAAAGATGGTTTATAAAATATAATTATCAATTCCTTGTGACAATTGTTCTGTCCATCTATAATTAGAACACATGCATTAATTTTCATTAGAGAAACAAACAAACATAAAGGAAGTCAATGCAAGAATTCCAGGTGAGAGTCTGAAAGAGAAACCCTAGAAGAACACTGCTTACTGCTTTGTTTCAAGGCACAAGTTCGGTACCTTTTATGCACATCACCAGCTCACCTGCCTAAAAAACAGTACTTTCTATACCCTCTGGCTCTTTCCACATCAGTTAGCAATTTAAAAAGTTTCTCAGACCCATTAGGACAAATCTGGTGAAGGCACTTAGTCAATTGCCTGTCCTTCTCCTCAGTCATGTCAAGGTGCGAAGCAAGGTTAGAGGTTATAATGGACACCTATACTAAAGGATATACACATATTAGCACATAGTCACTAATATGCCCAGGACTGTTTTACATTTAAACTTTGGAAGTTATTCAGAAACATTGCACAATGTTTTAGTACAAGGGCTAAAATAATGACAGAGTAAAAGAGCCAGAACAAGGGAAAACCTGAGGGAAGAAGTCCATTAATTCTGCTTTAACACAGAGGTCTTTGCTTCAAAGACTTACCAGAGACAGTAATGTGTGCTGGTTGTTCCGAGAAGACCTTTGCAGAAGCAATGCTGACTATGAAGACTTGATCCATATGCAAAACAATGTGACCAATTCTGAAAACTTTCAGGAGTGACCTGCTCTCGAAGGGTGAGACTGGGCACTCATTTCCAAAATACTTGTTAGATAAGTATGCATGAAAACCTTTACTCTTGGCCATCCAATTTCAGTGGTTTAGCACTGAACATAAATGACTGAATTTAGGCTGGCCGGTGGTGGTGCACACCTTTAATCCCAGCACTTGGGAGGCAGAGCCAGGCGATCTCTGTGAGTTCAAGGCCAGCCTGGTCTACAGAGTGAGATCCAGGACAGGCACCAAAACTACACAGAGAATCTCTGTCTCAAAAAACCAAATAATAATAATAATAATAATAATAATAATAATAATAATAATAATAAATGACTGAATTTTGATTAGATTGAGGAGCAATGTCACAAATATGACAAACATAGGAACTAAATTATGAAGTAAAAATGACATTTTTTTTCATGTATATATTTTCTTTCCCTCATATTCCATGTCTTTATATCTAGTTTATCTGAGAATTTTGCTCAGTGTGCCACATTTATAGCTTGGTAGTGTACAATTTTGATATGTTTTAAGAAAAAATTCAAAATATTTTTCTGTATCCCCTTTATTATATATGGAAATTAAGTTGGTAACTGGCAATTGTTACAAAATCATTGTCAAAGATTTTTTTAAATATCACCTGATAATAGAATTTTATTTAAAAGATCTACTCTACCAGGTACTAAGTTAATCAAACTTATACACAAGATAAAATATTATTGAATTATGTCTTTTAAAAAGGTATTTATGTAAACACCATGTTCAATAGTAAAATATGATGTATCATGTATTCATATTAGTATTTGATTTTTATTTTTAGCTATATATAATTTTGATCATAATTACTAATTAACTACAATGTATGTACCTGAAATTAAATATTCATATTGACTTTCTATCTTTGAAAAAATATGAAAATATTTTTACTGCTATGCAAAGGCATGGACTTATACACACACATTTAAAATACATTGCTTATAATTCTGAAAATAAAATACTGTCTGCAGATGTTTTGAAGATGTACCAACACCTCAGGATAATAAATTGAACATTCAAAAACAGGCAGTTAGTATTTATGTATAAACCTAATTACATTAAATGCTCAGAATGCCAAATATATTTGGCATTTTATTTAAGTGTTAACTAAAAATCATTTTACTTATGAGCTAGAATGGATATCTGAACTACTCCTAATATCCCCAATGTGTTCTTTTAATGGAACGACAATTTTTGTTGCTCCAAGAATCAGATGAATAAATTTGCATCTGAAAACTCTACTAATGTGAGGAAATAATTTTACAAAAAGTTAATTAACAGTGACTTCTTCACATTTCCACAGCAATATGTGAATTTAAAAACTAGATAATTTGTTTTCAAATATTTTTGAGAATTATCAAGAAAACTTAAAATACAGAAAAATAGACAGAATGTATATATTCTCAACATTATGATATTTAAAAATATATGTTTTTCTTAAATATACTACTACTGAATACTTATCAACTATATACAGTATTCCACATATACTGTTATAATCTTTTCATACTATCACTTCAATAAAAACAACTGAATCCTTATGACAATAAAATGAATTTGATACTATTTTACTTCATTTAATGACTTAGATATCTGAGAATGATATTAATAAATATAAGTTAATTTTGATTTTTTAGGATGATGCTTGTGTGCCCATGCGTCTTTATGCAGTTTTGGAAATATATGCATTCACTTATAGTCTTTCCTTGTAGAAGCTATGCTCTTCGGAATTATGGTTAAAATGTTATTGATAACTATGACCATCATGGGCAAATTCTTAGCTGTAGCCCTGATTTTCCCCCCTTTTTTTACTTTCAATTGCCCAAACAGAAACTTGCTTGGAAATAAGATGCATTTTATGACTTTCCAATTTAAATTTCTTTTTTTTTTCTTTTTTAAAAATTTTATTTAATTTTTTTTTCCATTTTACATACTAACCACAGTTTCCTGTCCTTCCCCTCATCCTGCTCACCCTCTACCTTCTCCCCACCCCAACCCTCATCAGAGAGGGTAAAGCCTTCCATGGGGAGTCAACATAGTACATCAAGTTGAGGCAGGACCAAACCCCTTCCCCCTGTATTGAGGCTGAGCAAGGTTTCCCTCCATAGGGAATGGGCTCGAAAAAGTCATTTCATGCACTCAGAACAAATTCTGGTCCCACTGCCAGTGATCCCACAAACTTCCCAAACCACTCAATTGTCACCCACATTCAGAGGGCCTAGTTCAGTCTTATGCAGGTTCCCCATCTGTCAGTCCAGTGTCAATGAGCTCAAACTAGCTTGGGTCAGCTGTCTCTGTGGATTTCTCCTCAAGATCTCTACCTCACTTGCTTATATAATCCCTCCTCCCTTTCTTCCACTAGAGTCTGGGAGCTCCACCCAGTGCTTAGCCATGTATCTCCACATCTGCTTCCATCAGTTACTGGATAAAGGTTCTATATGACAATTAATGTAGTCATTGATCCGATTACAAGGGAAGGCCAGTTCAGAGACCCTCTCCACTATTGCTGGGTTCATCCTTGTGGCTTCCTGGGAATTTCCCTAGCACCAGGTTTCTCCCTAACCCCATCATGGCTCCCTCTATCAAGCTAACTCTCTCCTTGTTCTCTCTGTCTTTCCCTCCCCCAACTCTCCCATCCTGTTGTTCCCTCATGTTCTGTTATGGCTCAGAGATTAGGAACACTGGCTGCTCTTCTGGAGGACCAGGGTTCAGTTCCCAACACCCATATGGCACCTGGAAACTGTCTGTAACTCCAGTTCCAGGAGATTCTGACAGCCTCACACAGACATGCACACAGGCAAAACATCAACTTAAATTTCTATATCATTTTTTTCTCAAAAATCCAGTATTGAATGCTAGCATGCTACCACTACTAGGTAACTATAGAAAACCATGTATCATTGCACTTTTGTCAATAATAATTTTCTTTTAGTAAGCCAATTCCTTGGATTAATTATGACACAACTCAAATAATTTGATTTTATTGACAATATTAGTAGTATTCAAATATGTCTCAGGACAATGGCTGGACCATTAATATATGTAGCCTTTTCAGACAGAAAAGGTTGCCTGAATACTACTGACTATTCTAGAATATCATCTGCTTATTTTAATGGACATTTGACTGAGTACTTTG
>CABHPP010120663.1:0-12072 GCA_902168425.1 Peromyscus attwateri | reverse complement strand
GGCATCCCACTGAGATAGGATTTTGCAGCTCTACTGAATAGTTCCATTTAAGCTACTTCTTTACATTTTATATCTCCATGACACTGATTATTGTCTGAGAGTCATCTTTTACTTAAAATTTAATTTTCTGCTTTTAATCCTCAAAGTGTTGGAACTCCTAAAGGTCACATTTCATAGGATTATGTGCTAAGAAAGTTGTAGTCTAATGAGAATATTGTTGTTTGTTTGTAATTACTGGAGAAAATCAATGGATCACTTTGAAGCTTACAGTGTCTTAGGATGTACTACCATACTATCCATGAAGACCAGGTTGAAGAAGCCCACGGCTCCTACCAGCTGCCTAATTTTACCTTTATTGGGACTATGTTTGTACAATATCCTTTTATTGTACAAATTTCCAGTTGTCATGGAAAAAAAGACACATGCCTTGATTTACAAATGTTGACACTGACAGTTAATGGAGAGGTGAAAACTGATTAGAATTTAATGTGTCAGATCATTTAATTAATCTTTAAAAATTAATTTTAGCTTCTCAGCAACATGTGACTATAAGTGCATGTCATTTATTTAAACTTCATATAGTATCTGAAATACATTTCCAAGTAATATTTGTATCTCCTGAGTATAATTTAAAGGTCTTTGATAGACTTTCTTTAAACCTTTTGAAAATTACAGTTAAGCCTGATTTGATTGCTAATTAGAGATGGTATCTGAAGGTAAGATTTTTTTTTTTTCGGTTTTCCGAGACAGGGTTTCTTTGTGTAGCTTTGCGCCTTTCCTGGAACTCACTTGGTAGTCCAGGCTGGCCTCGAACTCACAGAGATCCGCCTGCCTCTGCCTCCCGAGTACTGGGATTAAAGGCGTGCGCCACCACCGCCCGGCTAAGACTTTTTTTTTTTATTTTCTAATGAAATAAATGACTGAAGAAAATGTCAATGTTTCTTAGTATTTCTTTTGAATTTTCTAGAACATATGCTATGGAAACCAGCTAGTAAACCAGGATGTTGAGTTTTTATTTTCTGGGTCTTTTTCATACCTCAATCTTTCTAGGTTGGCAGACATCATTGTGACTAACAGAAAGATCTGTAAAAGGACATCTCTGTGGGAGCTTTGAGCATGGGAAAAAGAGAACATACATAGCTACAGAGAATGTTTATGGGTGGGAATAAGATTATGCTACTTGGATGATGGATCCTGAATCATTTATTTCTTTCATTTTGTTCTTATCCACAAGATGATTGTTTTCAGTAGCCTAGGACTCAGAGAAAAACAATGTTATCTTAGGAAAACAACACCATTCCCAGAGTTGTGATCCATCTCAATATTCTGGGGAGAGCCAAATCAACATGATACAGAAATAGCAATAAATTAGAAAGGGGGTCTGAGGAAGTTAGTGATCTAGCCTGTGCTTTTGTAACATCATCTCCAAACTCCTAGTTTCTTTCAAGTGACTTATAATCTTATCATTAAGCTAAAGAAATAGGGAATAACTAACCTAGAGGAACACTAGGAGAGCTACATGCAATATGACTCTTTGAAGATCATTGGAAACGCCATTTCATCATTTGTTTTTCTTTACTCATCAAGCTGAGATTTACAACATTTCACTTCCTTTCCCATCAGCATGAAAATATAGATAAAAATGATAGATTGTGGTGTGAAGAGTAGGCTACCACCCTACAGGATGTTGGTCACAGAGGCCCCTGCCACCTTCAAAACAATATAGGCTATCACCACTGCTATTGGATGCTCATCAGAACTGAATAGTAAGAACCTATAAGCTGAAAATAATCCATGTTTTGGTTTGGGGACTCAGACAAATCAAGTTGGAACTCATCTGGTAGCTTCCCCCTTGTTGGCTAGCCCTCATAGTAACATGCAATGTGGATTGCTCAAGGAAGAACTGCCATCAAGGGTCTTATTTAGTTGTGGATCATGCATGCTATGCTACAAATGGGCCAGAAAAGGCATGCAAACTGGTAAAATAGTGGAAAGCCTGTTTAGGGGCCAACCAAGCACTTGCTGGTTGTATTTGACGTCTTCTCCCCAGGAAGGAATTTAGTTTGTATTGTAAATCTGGTCAAAATTCCTTAACTGTGAAGAATAAAGTTCCTACTGAGGAAGCTGTTGTTGTTGTCTTGCTAAATGGACTAAATGTAACTGTTAGACCACATTTTAAATACTTTTGGTTATTCCCATATCCCAGGAATAAAGTCAGCCTTGGATGGAGAATCTTATTTTCGCAGTAGGTGGTAGTTACTGCAGGGATGTAGAACTGGTCAAAGTGCTGAGAAGAACTGAATATTGATTGAGAAGTCCTAAATCAAACATATATAACACACCTCCAAGATTCAGAGAACATTGTGGCAATATTAAAGAGCTAGAGAAATTGGGGTGTTGTGTAATACATTCTTCTCAACATGACAAGGCGGTTTCACTCTTGAATTCTCAGGAGCTCTAATTACCAGTATAAGACCTGCACAAAATTGGACCCATCAACATTCTGTCATAGAAATGGGAGAGGATCATAAGGTTTCCTCCTTCTCTGATGACTTAAATGTGGCTAAGGAATGCTGAAGAAAGAAAAGATACCTTCTTTGGTGGCAAGATGCCCATAACCCTGTTCATATAACCCCTTACTCATATTCATGTGAACAAACCTAATTAAAGCAATGATCCACCAAAAATAAAACCAGAAGAAAAAAATAAAAGAAAGAAAGAAAGCAAAAAGGACACAACTGGTTGGGAGAGGAAGAGGGACAGGAAAAGGTTATAAGGGATAAATATGATCAAAATAAAACACACACACTATATATGTCATATAAATGGAATTTCTTTTATTTCATAATGAAATCCATGAATAAATATAATTAACATATGCCATTAAAACTTAACACACACACACACACACACACACACACACACACACACACACACAGATTTCTCCTTTGAACTCTGTCCACTTTGATAGGCACTAGTCGTTCCACAGGACCTCAGGACCTCATCATAGAAATCAAATGGCAGAGTGAGCATATTCCTCAGGAGGAAGGTAAAAAATACTGACATATGTCAGAACTAGTGCACATTTTATCATAATTATTTGTCAAACTGACCCTGGAAAGAAGAAAATTCCACCCCTAAATTCTGGATACAGGATATTTTCTACATTAAATACTTCATTAGCTTCTGAATTCTACTTATGGTAAGGGGCAGAGATGGACCTATGATTTTCTCTCTGATGGCTGAGTCATTGCAGACTTCACTAGGGGATGACATCACTGCCTCCCAGAACATGAGGAATCAGATTGGATATACCTCACACTTGGAAAGAGCCATAAGTTATTTACCAAATAAATTGTAAATCTTAAATTTATTTTCGGCCACATTGTACTTCTAAGAAAAATCATGATTCTTCTCTGATACTTCATTTAGCTCATCCTTGCCGTTCTCAGCTTGTGTTGGAACAAATATGGGAAGAAAGCAAAAATGCTTGGTACACTGTCAAATGCCATATAGAAATGAGATATCAGTATTATCTAAAGAAATCTTACCGAATTTTGCTTGATATTTAAGGGAACATAAGTGAGAATACTACTCAGCAAACATTTCTGGAAAGCAACATTACTTCCTTCACACCCTTGTCAATGGACTGGCATAGGTGAACTAGATACCTTAATTCTTGGCAACAATTATATCAATCCAATTTTGATTGAAGTGGCCACTCAGAGTTGTATTGAGCTTATGAAAGAATCTTCTTTTAATGGCAGTTTTCCACTGATTTTGGTAGCTAGTCTCAGAGGAAAAAATGTGCTTTCTGGGCCCAGTCTATGAGTTTATCAACTTTTTAATCTGAGCTGAAAACTTCGTTATATCTCGTGTAAAGATATTTATAGTTCAGGAAAAGATATCACGTTTAACATGGAAGTAGTATAAATCTCTGGCTCATTAGAATTATGTATAAAAAGAATGTTAGAACTGAAAGGAAAGGCTTAATGACTACTTATTTGCTTATTTATTTATTTATTTATTATATATTTATGGAACTTGGATTTGAACCTAGGACCTCATTCATCCTATACAAGAGTACTCTACTATTGTGCCATACTTCCAGCTCCTATTTCAGTTTTTATTTCAAAGTGGAGTTTCAATAAGTTGCTTAAGTTGGCTTTGAACTTATTCTGAATCCCAGACTGGCCTTGAACTTGGAATCTTGTGAGTTAGCCTAACAAGCAAATGGGATTGCAGGCTTCTGTTATGTTCAAGTTGCTTGGTTCTTCTGACCTTCATTAAATATCTCCATGTGCCAGGCTTCTTGCTAAAGATTGTAGAGATGCAGAAGAGTGCTACTCTGCAGCGGTTCAAAGTTTAGAAGAATGTTATACATTTAATAAATTCCACATATTGATATGTTGTGCAGGGAGATCCAAGAATGCAGATTTCATGACTCATCTCCATGCTTGAGTGAGCTTTTGGAGATGCAGCCGCCTTTGAATCATTAATGCTCCTGGAAGCAATTCCAATAAACTCACTGGTTCACTAAGCTAGAATGGGATGGGATCATTTCTTTGGTCTGTCCTCAGTGCCCTCTCTAGGGTGAATAGATCTTTAGTCACATCTGCCCAGAAAATGTCAAACAACACTGATTGAAGAATGTGCTTTCTACACTTTATGTGTTGGTAACTTAACTACAATACAACAGTACTGAGAAATGGGACTTCTTAGGGGAATGGCAAGTTTTTTTTTTTCCAGCAATGAGCTGAAAAAAATGAGTTTGACATTCTGCTTAATATTTATCATGTGCTCTCTTGTCCTTCCAATGTGGAAAGGCACAGCAAGAAGAGACTTGTTGCCAGATACAGACAGCTCAGCTATGAATTTTCCCAGCTTCTAAATTGAAGGAAATAAATCTCTATAGTCCTTATAATTTACCCAGTTTCAAGAATTCTGCAACAGTGACACAAAACAGGCTGAACACATTTGCAAACTTTATTTTTCTTTTCTACAAATGAGACCACTTTAATACCTACCTACCTTTTAAGAAGCTGGAAGGAGGATGACAGGCAGTAAGGTTTATAAACCCATTAGTGAAGTATTTGGCAGAAAATAAGTGTTTAAAACCCTACTCCTCCTAATGACTAGTATCTGATCCTGCTTGGGAAGAATCCTTGCCTTATGTTGACTCTGATGTGTGGTATCCATTTGATCCAAGTATCTGCTTATGCTCCATATAATAAAAGTAATGATAGCTATCATAGGGCCTGGTGAGGAGGCTGACAATTATTTACATTTAGTTCATGCATCTGTGTCATCTCCTTTTATGCACCACAAAATGTTCTCGCTGTAGGAGAATCATCAGTGAATGAGAGTGACATATTAAAATGTAAAAGTTTTTGGCAGAAAGACGAAACTTAAATGCAAGCTAACCTCATGGTGCCAATGATTATAGAAGATCTTGTCTTGACTATCAATCAAAATTGGTTATAAAATAAATAATATTAATATCATCTATTAAAATTATTATTTCCTGGACACACCAGGCATATTTATTTACCCTGCTGTACACACATGCATTTAATACACTGGAACCCATAGCTGCTTACTGCAGGTTACGGAGACCACTTGGATCAAACATTCCTGTTTCCAGAACATTTGCATGCATTTCATCTTCCAGGGAACTTTGCTGTGGACTACAACTCCAGCCTCTGAATTTCCGTTTAACAAGAAACTGAGTGGAAAATCAGACCTTTGTCCCTGCAAACCCCTTTGCTTCCACCTATGTTTGTAAAAATGATGATGCCTTGCAACATTTTTTTTTCATTGACTTTTTGCAATGTGCTTTTTTGGGAAAACGACAATAGTAATTTTGTTCTAAACACTACTTCTTTAATTTAAACAGCTGTACCAGCAACTATGACATCCATTTATTTCCTAGATTCTTCAGCCTCCCAGTACAGTATAGAAGATCTGTGTAGTAGTTTTTAAGAAGTGTCTTATTAGGAACCTACTCAGTAGACTACTTATGTAGAGGGGATATATCTCAGTTGGGTATGAATACCCTAATTATTTAGCTGATCTCTTGAGTCACCTACAGATCTGTTATGCCCTGGTATGGAGCTTACGTGGAATTCTCATGTTGCAAACATTGATTTGCTGACTCCTCATTTAGCATGCCATCACGTAGGGCACCCTGTATATGACTCATACACCAACTTGACTCAGCTCAGGACAAGAGTGTAAATTCATGTTACTTTCCCTGACCCTCACACATTATATGCCACTGATACACAAGAGGAAAACTTCTAGGACCGTGGTTTTCAAACAAAGACAATGAACAAGTAATTGATACTCTCTGGGTGGAGCTGGAAGGAGGCAGGTCCTGATCATGCTCTATATTAGGTACAGCTATCCTGCTAACATCTGCTTTACCTTTGGTGTTTCAGTACCACTTCATTGTGTAAGAGTATCCATGTGATCTTTTATGTATTTATGTGTAGAAATTATTCTTAGGGAAAGTCTTCAGGGTCTTCCTCCATCTAAATCCTTCCCTTGTGCTGATGAACACTATGGATTTATATCATTACTCTTAATTTAGAGATGGAATTAATGAGTGGTTAGCTGGGCAAATGATAAGATTCCCTGCCTCATTTTTATTACAGCACTCTCTTAAGCAATATTATTATATCAAGATGAATACAGGGCTTTATAAAAGTTTAATATGTATAGAACCCAACTGCTTATTTTATTAAAATGCAGATTCTGATTCAGTCAATAGGGATTTATAACATTTTCCTGGTATTGTAGATATTACTGGGTTGTGAGCCATCCTCTGAGCACAGAAATTTTAAATGATCATTATGTATTATGTACAATGACTACAGATTCTTATCCATTGCTAATTTAACAATGGCTACTGTGGATAAATTCTGTAATTGCTACAGTTTAATCATACAAAAATGGCTACAGGAGGCCACCCCAGGCTAGTAGCTGCCATAGTAAGGGCAATTCCATGGTATCAAGACATGAATTTCTTGTTATGAATGTTGATACAGGCGGCATTTTGTGAGTCACCTGCTCTATGACAGACAATGTACTAAACACATCAGAGTGTCAACATTCTTGTGAGGCCCACGCTCAAAGGTCATGTAACAGTTGAGGAACTGAAAGCAAATGCATTTATGTTGCAAAAGCAAAGTCAGCGTTGCCTAAACCTCCATGATGATGATGACTCATTCTTTAATATTTTTTCAAATCAGCATTTTTTCAGCCACTTCGATTAGGCTTCTAGGTTATAGTAGCTAGAGTACAGAGTTAGTGTGTAACAAATTGAGAATTAGACCTCAAATCTCTGATCTTGCAATGTCTCCTTTCAATTGTGTGCTCCTTTTTGTCTGTGATAACATTAGATTCTACCTACAAAGAGTAGTAAATCTTTTTCTTTTCTTTTCATTTTTGAAATTATAATGTAATTTCAACTTTTCTTCCTTCCCTTTCCCACTTCAACCTTCCCATATACCCCCCTTTCTCTCCTTCAAATTTATGCCCTCTTTTTTCACTGTTTATATATATATATATATATATATATATATATATATATATTCCTAAATATAACCTGCTAAGTCCACAAAATGCTACCTATATGTATGTTTTCATTTGAAAGAGTGCATCAATGACATTGTATGGTAGCATAGATTTCAAATTTGTGCTTGAGTATTATTTGGGGAGGTTGAAGATTGTTTCATTCAAAGTAAAGTAGACAATTTAAATGGTGACCCTTAAGCCAGGAGTGGTGGTACATACCTTTAATCCCAGCACTTAACAGGAAGAGGCAAGTGGTTCTCTGTGAGTCTGAAGCCAAACAGCTCTACATAGAGAGTTCCATGTCAGCCAAGGCTATAAAATGAGACTGTATCTCAAACTAAATAAAGAACCAAATAAGTAAGCAATGACTCCCTAATGATTTGGGTGTAAATGGGTTCGCATCTTAGGACTCACTGGTATGTTATAAAAAAAAGTCCTATGGTGGGAATCCAATGACTAGCAGAAGAAACTTGATTTGTTATTGTTTACCTCTGCATCCCCAGCTTCTTCTTTCTTCTCAGTTTCCTCATTTGTCAAAGAAAAAAGAGTTGACCCAGAGCACTAGATCCCCTCCCTTTTGGTGTATGAGAACCCCATGGTTAGTAACTGAAGCTATAAACACCTGGATCTCATCCTCACAGAATCAGACTCTATCTGTGGGGAGTTGGACATTTTTTTGGCTTCAAAGCTTTCCAGGTGATTCTAATACATATTTAGAAGTTTGAAACAGCTGGGATTTTTTTCAGATCATTGTGCCCCATGAGAAACCTCACATGCTCCTGAGATCTGATGAGCCTGATGAGCTATACCATGAGCCCACATCCTTTTGTTAGTCTTTGCAAGTAATATCCTATTGGCAGTAGCCATCATTCAAAATGGACAGGGCTACTCTGAATTAACAAACATAGAGTTTTGTGTGTCCCTAGTACTCTTATAAACTAACTGAACAAACTAAAGCTCATATTTATCCCTTTTTATCATTGCATCTGTGTTGGAATATTTATCCTCATTTATCATTATGCCTCTGCTTGATATCAGGGATAGTAACACTGAGCTCCTAGTATTCTCTTTAAATCTAGGAAACCTCTTCCAGGAAAATATTATTTGTGTTTTATAAGGGACAAAGGCAAATTTAAGAAATCTTGAGAAGATCATCTTAGCAAGTTTAGGTTTGATGCCAGGTTAATAGTCTCAAAAGACATATTTAGTGTCCTAACTTCCCAGAATAAGCGATGTCTCCTTTCTTTTAACAGACCTCTCTGAAGAAGAGACTTGTCATTTATTTTGTTCTATCATTATTTGTGGGTCAACAATCTTACCACCACCCACTGCACATAGATGAAGAAATACTTAGTGGGGGGGGGGCACATTCTTACAAATCAATTTATTCAATCTGCCTTGAGCAATACACTTGCAAGTAAGGTGCTACACACTGTGGATCCTTAGCATGTACCATATAGCATTTGTGGTTGAAGAAGCTGTGTTCCCTGAATCTTTGCAGTTGAATGAAGATTTTAAAAGATTTATAACTTTCCAAACCTTAAGCAGCAATGAGGTCATTTTCTAACTCTTAAGGTCTTAGGGGTGTTTTGTTCTCTTAAAAGTACTGAAAGAGGCTTCCTGAAGATGTCATTATTCTACTCTCCTTAAATCCTTGGAGACTAGAACTAATGTGTTTCCGGACAGTCAGGGCAGCATTGTTGCAAGAGATAGGGCTTGAGTCAAGAAGGCTGTCAGTTATATTTACTGTACACTTAGAGGACAACAGGTTTCCTATATCCAAGATTAGGACAGAATGTTCTACTCTTCAGAGATAGTAAGAAAAGAGCAGAATATTCCCAGGAGTTTATTCAGGATTGGGTAAGGGCATGGAAAGGGTGTGTCTGTTTAAAATCCTTGGTTGGCACAGTCTTCTAGGATGACTCAGAAACTAAAAATGCCTTGGAAACCTGCATCTTACCCTTGTCTGTTATCAACACATTTGTTTTCATTTTCTTTTCTTTTCCTATGAACTTTTCAACTCATTTACTTGACTGCATTTTTAATGTTCAGCTAACTGGGCCTCTACTTCCTCTCTTCTCCCCCTGAAATCCCACCTATACTTGTTGAATCCAATTTATTAAAGAACTCTGTCACTCTTTTATTAAGAATGTTTTAACAAATAATGTTCCATTTCTCCATTGTTTGTGGTGATATATTGTGTACTCTAATAAACTTGCCTGAGGTTCAGAGGACAGAACCAGCCACTAGATTAGACATAGAGGTTGGGTGGTGGTGGCTCCTGCTTTTAATCCCAGGACTTGAGATCTCATGCTTTTGCTTGGGAAGCACACATGCCTTTAATCCCAGGAAGTAATATGACAGGGCAAAGAAAGGCATATAAGCCATGAGAAAACAGGAACTCATTCTCTTTAGGCTGAGGATTTTGTAGAGGCAACAACTAGTGGCTGGCTGTTCTGCTTCTCTGATTTATCACCCTGATATCTGACTCTGGATTGTTTATTAAAAGACCATCTAAGATTCGAACTACAATTGTCCATGTGCAGTAGTTTGAATGCAAGTGGCTCTCATAGGCTCATATATTTGAGAGATTGGCCTATAATTGTTGGAACTGTTTGGGAAGGATTAGAAGGATATTTGCCACCTGGGTTGGATTTCAAAAGCCCACACCATTCTCAGTTAGCTCTTTCTGACTCCTACCTATGGATAAGGATGTCAGCCCTCAGATACTCCTCCAGTGGCAAGCCTACCTGCTGCTATGTCCTCCACCATGATAGTCATAGATTCTAACTTTCTGGAAGTGTGAGTCCTCAATTAAATGCTTTCTTTTCTAAGCTGCCTTGATCGTGGTGTTTCTTCACAGCAATAAAAATGTAACTAAATTATTATGGAATGAAATCTAAATTCATCTAGCTAATGGCTCAGATCCTCTGTGGTCTGTCCTTTGTTCAACTTTCCTGCTTGTATTAGCATAATTGTTATACAGCCAATCCAGATCCCTTGCTACTGAAATGTAATCAAAACTGTAAGACTTCACCTGATAATAGGATGTGGAGATAGACAAGGAACAACAGACAGTGTGAAGACTTGGTGTACTGTAGAGCAAGTGGATCTAAAATCTACATAGCAGTGGGAAACTCTAGGAAAACCTCATGCTGCAGAGTAAGTCTGAAGGCAGCTTGGAAGAAGAATTTGTTCTTTTGGTGGAATTATTTTTTTTTCCATTTTAAGGCCTTCAACTGATTGAGTCTGACCCACACTCATTAGAGAGTGCTTTGTTCAGGCTACAAACTTAAACATAAATGTGATCTAAAATACCTTTATAACAGTGACAGACTTTCTGTGTGCCATGGACTAGCCACCTGAGGCAGATGAGAGAGCTTCCTCTGCTCCTCACCAGATGCAGCACTTAGAAGATCAGGCTCTACATCTCACCTGGGCAACACAGTAGAACTGACCCCGCTGACTGAGCACAGGAGAGCCAGCTCTGAGAATGGGAACATGAGAGATCTTGTCACACCACTCATCTACAATATGGTGGTGAGAGCAAGGAGGTGATGCTCTCTCCACCCTACCCATCACACCTCACCACCTATAGTAGGTGAAGGAACTGTCCTTGAAGTCATGAGACTAGTGAACTGGCCTCACACCTCACTTGCTGTAGCTCTCAAGAGAGCAGGCCCTGCCCCTTGCCTGGATAACACAGTAGTACTGACCCTGCTGGCAGGGGCATGGGTGAGCCTGCTCTGAGATCCTGAGAGTGGAAGAGCTGGCCTCACACTCCTCATCTGCCATGTGGTAAAGGCAAGGGAAAGATGCCATCCCCCCCTCTCCCCTTGCCACGAGTGGCAGGCCAAAGAACTGCCCCTGCCCCTCACCAGATGCAGCACATAGGAGAGCAGGCTCTACACCTCTCCTGGGAAATGCAGAAGAGCTGGCCCTGGTTCTGTAGGTGTGAGCCAGACACCCTCAAGGAATGAGAGTAGGATGACTGGTCCCACCCTTTTCTGCTTGCTACATAGGTGAGCTAGCAGGGGTGGTGCTGGAGAGCCCATCCTGTTGTTGAGGATGAAGGAGAACTGGTAGACTGACCAATTCAGCAACCGCCCAGACCCAAAACCAGCTCTATGAATTGACCCATCCCATCATCCACCCTATCTATGATCTTCTGGAGCATGTGAAGGTCTCAGCCCTGCAGATCCAAAGTTGCAAGATCTCTATGACACAGGACAGCGACAGGATATCCAAGAGGAGCCCTAATGAGTGCCCAGTATCTATGGTATAGCAAAAATCAGAATCCTCGAACCAGACCAATGACTCATTGCAGTAACACTTGCAAGTAATGATATATGGACTAAAGGGTATACTGTATGATCACTGTGTCTCACTACAGCTTCCAAGATAAGATTTTTCTTTCCTTTTTTTTTCCTCTTTTTTTTCTTTTAAATTTTATTTTGTTTCATCCTGGGGGAGGTTGCAAGGTAGAGGGTAGAA
>CABHPP010120662.1:0-47943 GCA_902168425.1 Peromyscus attwateri | reverse complement strand
ACAGTAAGACAGATCAAGCAGAATTAAAAAATAAAAGACCAGGTTTATTTGGGCAAACCACTCAAGGGTGACCCTGAGGCCCCAGAGAGCAATGAAGGGTGGGCAAGAGAAAAATCACATGGCCGGTCTAAAGGAGGACCTTAAATACCCTGTAGGCATGGGGTTGATGATGTGTCCTCCACAAGCTGGGTTTGTAACCAATTATGGTGTACTTTTAGGCAGGATCTTGAGCCACTGCCAAGAATGTGAAACTGGGCTTTTGGCAGCTTTTCTGAGAGGGCGGGGTTTAGCGAAAGAACTGGGGCAGAGCTGGAGATTCCAGCGGATGGGCCGGGTTTTGAGGTCTTATAAACTCAAGTCGGGTCAGTGGGACACAGACTCCTTCTGCTACCTGTGGACCAAGATGTAGAACTCTCAGCTCCTTTTCCAGCACCATGTCTGTCTGCATGGCACCGTGTCCCGCCATGATGATGATAAAGAACTAAACCTCTGAAACTGTAAGGTAGTCCTGATTAAACGTTTTTCTTTGTAAGAGTTGCCGCGGTCATGGTGTCTCTTCACAGCAATAGAAACCCTAGCTAAGATAAATCCTAAATGGCTACTGACTACACAAAAATGATAGTATGTTGCAAATCTTAGAAGTAAGATTTGTACCAACAATAGCTATGGTGATATCCAGAAGCACCTGAGAGAAGGGCCTCTGGGGATTCCTGTGGGGTGTTATTTTGATTACATCAATAGAGGCAGGAAGGCCTGCTTACTGTGCATGGTGCCATTCCCTGACTGGGATCCTGGACATAGACAATGGAGAAACTGATCAAAAACCATGTCTGTGTCCACTGCTCTCATCTTCTGAGTGCTGACATAATGCGACCAACTGCTTCAAGATCCTGCAGCATTGGCTTCCTTGTCATGGTGGATTGTGCCATGAACTGTGAGAGGAAATAAACCCGGGCTCCCTTACATTGGCTTTGGTGAGAATATTTTCTATCACAGTGACAGGAAAAGAAATTAAGACAGAAGTTGATCCCCTAGAATGGGGCCATTGTACATAAACTAGATTGTACAGTTGTTAGGCCTTCGGAAATGGCTTTCAAGATGAATGTGGAAAAGTTTGGAATTGGGGGTTAGAGAAGCCCTAAAAGGCTATAAATAGAGGTTAGTGGCTATGCTGATGAGAGTTTGAAAAAGAATACTGAGAGAGATGTAGAGAGTGGGGTCCTAGTTCGTGAGGTTGCAGGGGAGCAGGGACTCTTACCACTAAGTGGGTGGTGCCATGTGTGTGATTAGTCGGCCAGGAATCTAACTTCGTTCTGCCAATGTCTTGAGACTATGAGTGAAGTAGAATTTTAGAAAATGGTAGACTAATTTCTTTGGCATTAGAACTTCAGGACAAGAGAGCATTCAGATTGATACTGACAAATAGCTGTGTTAAAGAAAGTGACACATCGAAGAGAAGCCACTTGTGCTGCATTGAGACAACAGGAAGTATCCCAAGTCCAAAGCTTCACCCCCCAGAGGCTCCATGTAGTGAGTATTCAGATTGATTTTAAGGAATAAAGACTGAGTTGAAGTACTTCCCTGCTCCTCAGAGCAGATGCCTACAAAAGTATTTCCCTGGAGTCACTGCACAGAGATCAATATAACTGTGGTCTAAGGAGGCTGGTGACACAGCCAGCTGGCAGTAGAACTTGGCAACACGGTCCTTATTGTACTGGCTTTGCGAGCATGAAAGATGTAAGATGCTAGATTGGGGAAGTCGTGGGGAGCAGTTGATGCCAGGCAGTGTGTGACATGCACGGGGAAACCCTGCGAGGTCTTCTGTTAGGTGAGCCATTAGTTGCAATGGAGACTTCAGGATATTAAAGATGCCTGGGCTATGGTACATCTGCCTAGGAAAGCTGCAGTTATGGCAAGGAGCCTGGCTAGGATAGAATCTGTGCGCTGCAGGTGGCAGAGCTGAAGGGATGAAGCTCCATAAGACATCTGGAACCCAGAATTGTCAGCCCCAGATGCCTGACAAAGCGCTGTAGGAGATGGTCTTTGCCAGTCTGTATTTTGGTGTTCCTTTCAGGGGATTCTATTTTCTATGCCCTGGTTCTTCCCTTTGGGGATAGCTATATTTACTCTATGCCATTGCATGTTGGGGGATATATCCTTATTTTATAGGAGCTCACAGTTAAGAGATTTGAACTGTAACAGTTTTGGAATTGTTAAGAACATGAGAACCATTAAAGCTGGACTGTATTTTACATTATGAGATAAACATGACTCTGTGGAGACAAGAAGCAGAAAGTTATGGCTTAAATGTGATGTGTTTGAGTGTTGACTTGACAAGGGGTGGAATTGTGATGGCTAATGTTAATTGTCAGCCTGGCAAGAATCTAGACGCACTCAGAGATGGGTCTTGAAGCATGCTTGTAGAAGATTGTCTTGGTTATGTTACTTGAGGTGGGAAGGCCTGCCCACTGTGGGTGATTCCATCCCAACTGGGATCCTGGAGTGATAAAATGGAGAAAGTAAGCTGAAACTCTATATCTTTGCTGCTCTTCCGGACCGTGGATGTCATGTGACCAGCTACTGTAGCTCCTGTCACTTTGACTTCCTGCCCTCATTTCTTTGATTAGAGTATTTTATCACAGCAATGGGGAAAAAACAAGGACAGTATTTAAAAAGAAAAGAAAAAGAAAGGTGTGAAGTAGGAGTGAAGTGAAGGGTTATGTTTGCCTCTGAACTGGTTGAGAAGTGATTATGCATACATTAAGTTTTCACATTAGCAACTCAAAAATAATCTTAAAGAAAACACTAACTATGCACAAAGGAGATTTTCCAATTTTAAAAGATTATTTGAAAAACCAGTTAATATAATTCATTATATTTATGAAACAAAGGAAAAAATAATCCAAGTCAGCCTATCCGTTGGTTCATACAAAGCATTTTCTAAAAGTTAACATCTGTTTATTATGAGCATGTCAGCACCCAGTAAGAAAAAAGAAACTCCTTAGTATGCTAACATGCTATTTACAAAAAGATAATAAAAATATAATCCTATTTAATGGTTTTAGGTTTTAAAGATTTCATTCAAGATATAGGTAGGATCTTAATCAATGTGATAAAGTGAAAAGTAAAAAGTTACTAGGAATAGGCAGGAAGAAATACCACCAATTATTTTCTTAGAAACTGTGAATAGGCACACAAACAATACAATAAAATTTAGAGGTAATAAATTAAATTAATAAGTAAACTTATCATGGATAGTAAGGCCAAATGCACGAAAGTCAATAGTATTCTGTTCACTATCAATACTCACACAAAAACCATTGTGCAGCAGGAACAGTGGCATTCGTCTTCCTTTGGGCTGCTGTAGCAAAACGCTAGAAACTAGGGAGCTTAAACAATTTATTTCTCACTGTTTTGGAGGCTGAATCTCTGAGAGCAGTTGCTGGCACAGCTGGGCTTTGCTGAAATTCCCCCTGCCAGGCTGCTGATAGATGATTTCTCATTGTGTCTTTACAAATCAGAGAGATAGACGTCCTTTTTAATTAGGGTACAAATCCCATTTATGAGAAGTTCCAACCTTGTGACCTTTTACCACCTAAAGGTCCCTTCCATCTCCTCATAACATTGCATTGGACATCAAGGTTTTAGCACAGACTTTTAGGGGTGCTATAGTCACTCCATGACAAAACCAACATAAAAGTGCTGAACTAGATCTGGTAAGGGCACATGGAAACAACCCACTGTAGGATGTGCAGCCTGTGCTGTTTGGTGAAGTGCACACAGTATGTGCACCTTTAGATGCAGAGTGTACTCTGTGTGGATAACTATAAAACATGCAGCCTTGTCATCGACCGCGTAGCCAGTAAACAGCTTTTCCACGGTTAATTCAGGGCCATAACATTTCATCTTCTGCATGAAGCTGACAAAAAGCTTACTCTCTGTAGAATGTAGAATCTGGGTTTGGGTAAAAAAAAAAAAAAATGGAGAGAAAGTCAGTGTGTGCTGTTTTGTTTTGTATTTCCAAAGATTAATGCTGATGCTTCAAAAGAAAATCAGCTAATCAATCTGAGTGGAGCTTACTTCCTAAGACATAGTAATTAATGTTGAAAGACTAAAATTGGGTTTCTGTCATCTGGTACCTTTTGCATTTCAAATTATTTTTAATTTTAAAAAGTTTAAACTTCCAGTCATTTGCTTATCTATTTAAATTCTTTTTTTTTTTCAGTTTCTTTGTGATAACAATGCAATTGTTAAGTCCTAACAATAGCTGTTTCTTGGAAACTCTCTTAGAATGATTAAATACACATCTGAAATCAGATGGGCAGCAGACAGTCTGTGAAAACAGAGAAGATGTAGTACCCTCCCACAGACAGGACCGAGTTCTTTAGTGACATTTGGGTTATTTTGTGGTATTGGTAGAATGCTTGCAAAAGTTGTAGCCTTTTCATTCAGACACTTCTTTCCCTCACTTATAGATAAATACAATTTTCCATTACTATGCTGTTTTTTTTCTATAAGCATTTTATTCTAAAGGGGGGTATTCTTGTGTTTTTATTCTGCTGCTAATAGTGTTTTTGTTGTTGTTGTTGTTTTAAACAGAGAAATCAAAGGACTTGGTGGAGGAATGTCTTTGTGTATGCTGTGAATATGTGTTGCTCTGATTGATTGATAAATAAAGCCATTTGGCCTATGGCAAAGCATCTTAGAGGCAGGCCGGAAATCCAAACAGATAGATGGGAAGAGAAAGGAGAGGCAGAGGAGCCGCCCGCGAGCCGCCCAAGGAGCAACATGTAATGGGATGCAGGTAAAGCCACAGAATATGTGGTGATACATAGATTAATAGTTATGGGCTAATTTAAGATATAAGAAAAGGGGCTGGAAATATGGCTCAGTGGTTAAGAGCACCTGCTGCTCTTCCAGAGGACCTGGGTTTGAGTCCCAGCACCCATGTTAGGCATCTCACTTCTGCCTATAATCCAGAAGGAGGGGTGGGGATCCCACTCCCTCTTCTGGCATCCAGACCCACATACACATTACAGACACTCATAAGATACATACAGATGTCTGGATGAATAATAAAAGTTAAAAATTATTTTTAAAAATGATATAAGAAGAGCTAGCTACCAAAAGGCTTGAGCCATGGCCATGCAGTTATAATTAATATAAACCTCTGTGTGTTTACTTGGGGGATGCAAGTGGGAGAGATTTGTCCCAACTGCTGGCGAGCTGGGACACAGGAAATCTTCCGACTAGAGAGGCTAGAGAGATAGCTCAGTGGTTGAGTAAGTACTGCTCCTGCAGAGGACCTGAGTTCAGTTCACAGCATCCACACAAGGTGGCTCTTGATTAAATGTTAACTATAACTCCCAAGGATCTGACACCCTCTTCTGGCCTCTAATGTGCACATACCTCTTCCCACACAATGATATAATTAAAAATAATATAATAATTCTTTTTTTTTAAATAAAGGCAAATCATGGTTTTCTCTATGTTAGAAATCATGGTTCTGGTGCCTCTCCACCTGAGTTCTTTTCCCTACACAGGGAAATGGTGGCACTTAAATAAACAGATGGAGGTCCCACTTTCTGAGATGCTCTCAAATCTCCTGCTAACTCCTCCAGTCAAATAAGATGAAGAAGAGAAAGGAGACAGGATGCTCTTCTCAGTCTTATTTGCATTAGACTCTTCACAGGAAATCTGGTTTGGTTTGCTTAATGCACTCCCACTAATGAGGCCATATTTGATGTTTGATTAGAAAGAGTCTGGTTATTAGCATATTTAACTATAATCAAACTAATAACATTACAATGGTTTGACTAAGTTTTTATTTTTTGCTTCTGGCCTCAAACTCAGGTCCTGTCTCAGCCTCCTGAGTGCTGAGATTACAAGTGTGTGCCACCAGGACAGACTTCCTGTGTGCATGAGCTCATAGGAGTGAGATTCTGGAGGGAAGAGAAGCTTTCCTTCACATGAATGTTCCTTGACTTAAAATCAGCCTTTCCTTCCTTAGAAATCAATGCAACCATAGATCTCCATTAGAGTTTCACCAGATTTTGAATTTTACCTAACCAGTGTCACAGGATAAGTGTTCATTCAGATGTAGTTTCTGTCACTTGCAATGTTCATGAGAACTGTTGTTTCATGTATCAGGACTTTATTCATTTTTGTTACTGGGAAGTATTTTATTGTGTGACCATGTCAATACTTTTACATGACTCTTCATAATAGACATTTTGGTTATTAGCTGTTATGAAATGCAGTGCCAAGAAATCATGTATCTCTTCCTTGGTGAACCTGTGAACAAGTTCATGTTGGTGTGTGTCCTAGAGAAAAACGTAACTGGAGCATAGATTGTTTCCATATTTCAATCTTGAAGATGGTACCACACATTTCTAAAGAGATTGTGCAGGTGGAAGTCAGACTTCTCTCTGCTCCATGTCTTCATCATTGTTTAGTCTGGACAGACTTCTAAGCAGCCATTGTACTGTGTGCAGCAGAGGCCTTTCCTGGAAGACATCATTAGCTTTCCTAGTGACTAATACAGCTGAGAGGCACTTCCTGTGCTTATTGGCCTTTTGGACATCATCCTTTGTGAAATGCCTCTGTTTGTGGCTTATTTTAAAATAATTTTATTAAAATTTGCTATAAAAATTGCAAGCAAAAAACATCACACACCAAAATTAACAAGCTCCAAAGTCTATACAACTTAATGAAATTCTATACAGTTAGAATTGACATTCAAACAGATGGGAAGCATCACATTAAATTTTATACTTTCAATACATAATATATTTTATTCACTTTTACACCACAAAACCAAAAAATCCATGACAGAATTAAAACTAGAACACAATTTATATTCTCTTTCATAATTTATGAAATGTTTTCTCAAGTCCTTATTCCATAATTTTTGTACTTGGTTTCTGTCTTTTTTCTTATTTACTCATCATTTTGAGTATTATCAGTCTTTTTTAGTTATACAGGTTGCAAATAACTCCTTTGATTCCATAGTTCTCCTTCCATTTTATTAATGTTTGATGACCAGTGTTTTCAACTTTAATACAGTGAACTTGTCAGCCATTTTCCTTTGTGCTTAGTGCTTCTGGTGTTTTATGATGAACTTGTCTCCTAGTGTCATCCATGAAGGTATTTCCTAAATTGTATTATAGATGGTTTGCTGCTTTTACTTTGAGCATCATGCTTATAATCTATATGAGATTAATATTTTGATTGAGTAAAAATGCCACTCTTTAGTTTTATTTTTCTGTGTCAAAACCAACCAAGCCCAGTGTGTATGTATGAAGAGATCTGCCACTGAGTTTTGTTTTTGTTTTTGTTTTTTTTTTTTACTGTGAAAACACCTTTCCTGCCCTTCCTCCATCACAGTCTCTTGGAAACACTACAAGGGTGTGCTCCTGCCTGTTCTCACTGTTGGGTTGCCATTTACCTTCTCTATTCTTCTCTAACATCTTTTCCACAGATAGGTCAAAACCAGCTTCTTGTGTTTGCTTTACTGTTGTTTTTCTTTCTTACAATATATGTACAAGTTTTTCAGTCAGGATGGCTTTCTGTATATCAATTTGTACAGAATTGAAACTCCTTAAAACACTGAATTTTCCAAATTATGAACATAGTATAGCCATCATCTAGTTATTTCTTCTATATGTTGTCAAAAACATACTGCCCACCTGAACCTCTCTTTGCATTGCTGAGGATGGAATTTAGGGGTTTGAAAGCCTCAGCAAGGGCTTCACCCCTGAGCAAGATCACCATCAACATTTACAGATTATTCTATAAAATTAGTTTATGTCATATTCATTATTGAATATTGATTTTAAAAATACTTTTGGAATAGTAGCTGCTAAAATAATTTATTTTCCAATTGTTACAAATGTATAGACACACTGATTTTAGATATTAATCAGTACCTTGTAAACTTGCTAACATATTCATCAAGGCTGTAATTTATTGAGATACTTTATCAGACTTTCTATACGCAAAATTACATCATCTATAGATAATGACATTTTTTCTTTCTTTCCAATCTTGCATTTTTGCTGTTTGAGTTCCTTGATGTTTTGTGGTTGGCAGTAACTGTAGGGATGAGTAATCATGTTCATATTTTATTCTTCACTCAAAACATTTTACTACTCAGTTTCGGAAGTTTTTCTTTTTTACCTATAAGAACACTTTAAAATCTGTGCAGCCCACTGCTGTCCTGAACGAGACATGTCCCTGATAGGCTCCTGTATTTAAATACTTTGTTCCTAGTTAGGGGTGCTGTTTGAAGAGATTATGTGCCATCAGCAGATTAGAGTGTTGCTGGAGGAAGTACTTACCACGGGTGAGTTTGGACGATGTATATCTTCGCCCCATTTCCTGTCTGCAGATGAAAATGTGACCAGCCAGCTTCCTTATATTGTCCCACTGCTTCCCCTGCCTGTTGCCATGACGCCCCCACCACCATGATGGACTCTACTTCTTGGAACATATAAACCAAAATAAACCCTTTCTTCCTTAAGATGCTTTTAGTCATGGTATTTTATTGGTAAAATAACAAACACACACAGCATCAAATTGTCTTTTGAAATTCTTTTCTTCCTTGGTCTTCTGTCTGATTAACTCATCATCTGACTTTTACGTGTTAAAATAGCTTTATCTACTTGAGTTGGCAAGATGTATCAGTGGGTGGAAGTGCTTGTTGCATGATCCTGACAACCTGAGTTGGATCCCTAGAACCTGCAAAAAGCTGGATGCAGGGCTGGTATCTGTAACCCGAACACATGGTGAAAGGGAGGCCTAGATGGAAGACCCTGACAGCTCATGGGCCATGTATCCTGGAGAGTACAACATTGCAGAAACAGCAGAAAACCCAGTGAGCAAGTGAGATAATCAACTCTGTGAAGCTGTCTTCTAATACACATACACTTACAGTGACATGCACATGCCAGTACATGCACACACACATCACATACATGTACACGTACACAAACACACACTTAGATGCACACATAAATAAGAAATTTTAAAAACCTCTTTTATCCTCATAATATGAAAATAGATCATAATGCATCATCATCTTTTAAACTAATTATTGGGTCAATTTGATAAAAGTTTATTTAGTAGTGTCTCCTTTCTTCATGAGTGAGAGATTGTTCTATAACTTTTTCTTTGGTGCTCTGGTTTTGTCAGGATGGGAATATGTACATGATGGGTTTAGGATTCTTCTTTTTTGTTTTTTTCTGTGATTTTCTGAATAGAGGATTAACTATACTTTCTTAAAATTTTAGTATATTTACAATGAAATCATATACAGGATTTTAATTTGTGCAAAATTTTAAATTACAAATTCTTTCTTTAAGGAAATTTAAACATTCTGTTCTATTTTTGGTAAAGTATCCTTTATATGAAGAATCCATTTGTATGGAGTTTCAAGAAACATTAAAGTAACTTAGGTTCTAGTGTCACTTCCTGTCCTTCATAATGCTTATATGAACATGGCACCTTTTACTATAATATTGAATTACCTGTGGCTTGTTGATTTTTTTCATTCATCATACTTACCAGAGATTTAGTATATTATTCCAGTGCTCATCTATCTATTTCCAATCACTTGTTTTATGTTGCTAGTTTTAGCATTTTTCTGTTATTGAGTTTGTTCTCATCTCTTTGCCTTTCATTTATTTTTCTAACCTTTTAAGTGAGAATGCTGATCTTCAGGCATTTTTCATTTCTAAGAAAAAAAGTATACATTTCCATCAGCATGATATCTCCATATTTAATTTTTCAAGGTATTGTTATTCATTATAACTCTTGAGCTTTTTTCTTTGATTCATGAAACATTCTGACTTGTATTACTCGGCTTCAGACCCATTCTGATTTCCTGTTTCTTGTTTTGTTTTTGACTGTTTGCCAAATTGCATTATGGTGGGAAACATTTTGTGTGACTTTAGTCAATTCAGCTTTGTTAATATTTCCATTATGGGCCAACAAGTGGTAGCCAACAATTCAGAATTTGAAAATAATGTGTATTCTACAATCATATGGCTCAGCATTCTGCATTTGTCAGTAGTTATTTGAGCACTGTCAGTCAAGAAAGGCCTGCCTCCATAAGGGACCTCAGGAATAAAATAAGAAAGAATACAAAACAGAGATCCTGTTGCCTAGACTGGTTTCAAACTCACTATGCAGCAAAGATGACCTTTAAATGTTGATCTTTCTATCCCTACCTTCTGAGTGTTGGGATTAGGCATGTGCCACCACACTCAATTTATGCAGTTTGGGGATCAAACCCAGGACTTTGTCCATGCTAGGCAAACACTCTGTCACTGGAACCCCCAATCCCACACACCACCACTTTCCTATTTCTTGAATAAGAGGCCTCATATTTTCATTTTGCATTGGGCTGTCGGCTATGTCCCCCCAGCTTAGCTGATAATGTTGTTTGATTAGATATAAAACTTCCATTTTATTTTATGCCTCAAACATCTTCTGAATATATTCTTTTCTCTTTAGTATAGAAAATACATGATCTTTTTGTTCACTTTACATTTCACTGTGGGTATTTACTAAACACAGCTGCATGCTCCCCTTCACTACTGTCCCTTGAGTCTGCAGTCACAGGAAGAAAATATTAGCACCTTATTTTGCCGAGAAATAAATAGTTACTCAAGGTTGAAAACTGAACAAGCGGCTGAATTTGGGATTGAGCATCAATGTTCTAATTCCATAACTTTCTTTCCATTAACTAATTTATCAGAAGACATCTTTATCAGAGAGGATGATTCTCTAACATTGACTGTGAAATTTCCACTTTGGTCCGTAGCTACTTATTAAATACAAGCTGTTCCTGACATATTTTATTCACACAATACTTGGTGTCAGTTTTACAATGTTTTCAGCCACAAGCAAAGAAACAAGTAGCTGCAAGTGGGTAATTAGGATCATACTGGGAGCTTGGGAAGTGGGTGGGATGTCCTTAAAATCTGAACATCTGGTTGTTATAGTCCATGAGCAATAAGTGATTAAAGTATCACTGGCACCAGCTAGCAGAAATACATCCTGAAGCTTCAGTTAATATGGGTTTTGTTTCTCAAAGGACAAGTGAATTTTTAAACATCTAAAATGTGACTAACTCACATGACTCACCCACCTTGTCAATTCACTAGGGATCTCACACAGTACATTGAAATGCTCGCTTAGTGTCAAGATGCTGTCAAGATTGCTACCTCAACAGTCCCTCAAAAACTCATGCAGATCCTTCCTCAGAAAATCACTTTGAAATATTTCAGAAGGAACATTGAACCCTGGCAGTGAGATTACCTTTTCCTCAGTGAGAATGCCCTAGTATCAGTTATCTGCACTTGGGAGTTGGATTCACTGCTTCCTCCAAGACTACATTAACATAACAAAAGCACATTATTTGAATGGCAACTTCATGGTAATTATCCATACTGAAAGCAAATGGCAAGAGCACCTTGGTTTCAAAGCCGATGTTTTTCCTGCATTTACTCCTTATTTCAGAGCTTCTGCATCGCATGGGCCGCTTGATGCTCCCTATAATGTTTAAAAGATGCTGGAAGCTGTTCCTGCAACATGGAGAAACTACAACATGGAGAAATCAATGGAAATGCTTTCCAAGGCTCTTGAAAGTTCCTCTCTTGTTCCATGGAAGGAATTGGGGTACTAAATTTAAACAAAACAAAAACACTTCCCCCCCAAAATGGAGGTAAGAGTAGAACTATAATGAAATTTGTTTGTAACATATAATCCAAATTCCAAAAATTCTCAGAAGTTGAATCAAATGCTCTGTGGAGGATGGAGGGAAGTTCTGAAGCAAGTTCATAAAAACCTGAAAATCTGGAGATGGCAATGAAGGAGCTTGGTTGGTTTTGCAGGGTTCTGGAAGTCAGAGCACTACAGGGTGTGGCCCCTCCACCCTGGTGTGTTTTGTGTGGCCCCATAGGTTGTTGTGTTTGTTTGGTTTATTTGTTGTGGCAGGATCTTGCTATGTAACCTGCTGGCCTCATACCAAGCAGTCTTCCTATCTCTGCTGTCTTGCTGGGCTGTCAGGACCCTCCTGTCTCCCTCTCAGTATTTCTCTTTCTGTCTCATTCCTGAGCAGACCTGATTCTCCATCTCCCTTCTCCCAAGGAAGGCCCTTTCTAGCTAGAGCCACACAGACAAGAAGACTAGTTTAAGGAAAGGGAGCTAAGTCCCACCATGGAGCCTGTGTCAGGAGATACAAAAAGCTGTTTGCTTCTATCTAATAGGTTTTCTGTAAAAACTTGATAATAGGTTTCTCCACTGATGCAGTAAGCCAGATCAAGCCAAATTAAAAAGTAAAAGACCAGGTTTATTCTGAGCAAAGCAACTCCTGGGTGAGTCCTCCAGCCTCTAGAGATCGAGGTCGGGGAAGGGGCGGGAGAAAATCACATGGCCAAACTGTAAGGATTCTGTATATGCACAGCTTGGCACCTTATTAGGTCATCAGTTTGCGACTGCATCCCAGACTAAAATGCTAGACATGGACTCCCATGTTCTCTCTCTGTACTCTCCCTCTATGTGGTCTCTCTGTTTCTGTCTCTGTCTCTGTCTCTCTCTCTCCTTCTCTTAATAAAGCTCTAAAAGGTATCATTGCATCCTGTCGTTGTAAATGTAATTCTGAATGGTTTTATTAAGTAAGAAACACAGAGCCAAATGCAGAGTTAAAAGCCCCAGAAGTCAGAGAGCAATAGCTAAGAGCTGAGACCAAGACCGCCTTCTTACCACCCGCTGCCACTGCCGCTGCCATCCTTCCCCTGAGAAAGAGACCTACTTCCTGTGTGTCTGTCTTTTTATTGATTTTCTGTTCTGCCTTCTCATTGGTTGTAAACCCAACCACATGACCTCCTCATCACTGCCTGTCTGTACAGACCTCCAGGTCTCTATGGTTGGTATTGACATTCAAGGTGTGTGTCTCCATGCTGGCTGTGTCCTTGAACACACAGAGATCTGCCTGTCATGTGATTGGGATTAAGGGCGTGTACTACCACTGCCAGACTTCTGCTAAATGGCTTGCTATTAGCTCTGACCCCCAGGCACTTTTATTTATTAACATACAAATAAAATCACATTTCAGCACAAATAAAATATCACCATATGTTGTGACTGTGACCTTTCGACTCAGTAGCCATGGCCAGTCACAAGTGCCGCTCTACACACTTACACAAACTAAAGGGGGGTGCTTATGTACTCTGTAGGCGAGGGGTGATGATGTGTCCTCCAAACTAGGTTTGTCCAATTATAATGCCTTAGGTGGGGATTGGGCTGCTGGCAACTTCAGGGGAGGAGCCACCACAGTTGCCAAGAATATGGAACTAGGTTTATTTATTTATTTATTTATTTTGGCAGTTTTTCTTTGGTGGAGATTCTCTGAGGTGGTGGGGTTTGGAGAGGGAGGATGGGGCTTTTTCAGGGTGAGCTTTTCCAGCCAAACATCCCAACCTTCTTCAGTATTGGCATAGGACGATGTGGGGAGGGGAAGTTGGGAGTCAGTGGGCTCATGCTTGACAGGAGGTGTGGGTGAAGAAACATTCAATTAACTGCCATCCTGAAGACCTCTGGCATCTGTTTCTGGAGGAAGCAGAGAAGGCATGTTGCTAGGAGAAAAAAATAGATTGTTACCACCAGCCCTATGAATGGGGTTAGCCATGGGAAGAGTGAAGACTGCCAGTAAGAATGGAATGGAGAAGCTCTTTAGACAATTTGGGACTGACTCAGCACTCGTTTCCACCAGGCTAGATTCCTTGACACAGTAGCAGCACTCTTTCCTCAGGAACATGTAGGTGTCTGTACAACAGCTGGAACAGATTATTTACACCTTGGTGTCATAGCAAAGGCATTAAAGGGCATTAACATTTTTCCTGTATTTATAGGCCTGATTTTAGCCCAATTAAACATACCTCTTTAGGTCTATACTTAGAAGACAACCAGAAGAAATTTAAAATCTTGAATAGTAAGTAGTCAGTGCTTTATCAGTTTATCGGAACTCCATTCACCAATGCCAAAACTCTGAACCTCCGAAATTCTAGTGTAATAATAGCATAGAAAGGGGACAGAAGTCCAAAACATTTTTACATACTTTAAATCATTTACAACTTGCATTTATATATCTTAAATCATTTTCTGTGTTCCTTTAGTGGAAAGTTACATCCGAAACCTGTTTATCCTTTACTATGAAGCCTGTGAACAATACAAACCTATCTGTATTCTTAACAAGAAACTTAATTAATAAACTATCAAAGTGGTTGTAGCCTTCGAGGGGGAGAACTGTTAATTGGCAAAGCTATCAGTACCCTAGTCATCAAACACCATTAGATCTGAAAAGGATAAATTTTACCTGAGCAAGCAGAAGTGAAACAGCTTCCTGATGTATTAAAAATGACAGGGCTTACTGGATGCCTAGACAGCTACCCCAGGTTCCTCCATGGTCATTGAGGACAGAAGTCCCAGGGCAGCACCAGTCTTCAGCTGCCAGGCTCAGAAGATCTAACAGACTTTCCTGTGGAGTAGGAATTTGGGGAGAGTGGCCTACTTGTCTTGGCAAAGCAGGTCAATCAATTTAATTCCATAGCATCCTGCTTGTCCACAGTCTGGGCAGGTTCTTGGCAGCAGTTGAGGTGAAAGAGAGTTTCTTCCACTCCATGACTGAATTTTTTACATTTAAAGCAAGCTCCAGGTAGAAGTTCTTCTGCACCCATCCATCTTCTCTGGAGGAGCTAGGGGTGCTGCCATGGGCTGGCATGCCTCTATCACAAAAAGCGTTTTTATTAAGCATTTTAAATGCTATATTCTCAGATCTTTGAAGCATTTCAGGATCATTATCTGTTAGGTATATCTAAACTAGACAAACGTTTGTTTTTAGTTTCTAGTTTTAAGCTTAACTTTGAGAATATATATATATATAGTATATATATATGTGTATGTATATATGCTAAATCTGAACATATCAAATAAGTTGATCATTAATGAGGTAACTGATGTTAACTTGTATGCTTTATAAGATTAGGATTTTATAGTGTTATCCATGTTAAGTTTAGCCATAAGGAACAACAGTTTCTGAGTTGAAGCTCTTTTAATATCAACATAAGACTTTTAACTCATAAACACACTCCACAAAGAGACTGGGATCTTTCCTGATCCTTTTATAGTACACCATTATAGAACACAAAGTTTACCAAACTAGCTAGTTTAACAATGTTAGTAAAAGCAAGGAGGTTAGACACAAATTCCTAACTTGGTCTTTGTTAGCCTGAATAGACCTTAGGCGGAGTATTGATGAAATTACTAAGGCCACTCCACGTAGTTAAAAGGAAGATTTATTTAATGGGTAACTTACAAATGAAGGGATAGGTAGGTGGCGGGTTCTGGAAAAGGCGCAGCGCAGTCCAGCAGTGTTCTCTGGAGAACTCTCCTCAGTCTACCTCTCGCATCCAGGTCCAGCCAAACAAGAGAGCGCCTCGCATCCTGATCTCAGGTCTTCAGGCCCTCCCTTGGCCCCGCCTTGTAGGCGTGATAGTTACGGAAGCCTTAATGGGGGTTGGAACTTCCAGACCAAAGCTGGAATGGCTACCCACTACATCTCCCCCTTTTTGTCTAAATAAGAAGGTTCTAACTTAATACAAGATTATATACAAAGGAGTGGTTATCAAATATTGTCCAGGAGTAATGAAGGATAATGACCTATATAAGATGGAACTACAATCAATGCAAACAATATCAAGCAAGAAACACATATTAAAATCCAGAGAAGTATAGAGCATAGGTAAATGGCATGTTACAAAGATCATTCCAAAAGGTGTCCTATCCTAAAGAACCTGAATCTAATACTTAATATGTTCTATCTAAGATATTATATATACTAAGTTGTAACTATAACTACTAGCGCCAGATGTCATTACCGATGGTTGTGAGCCACCATGTGGTTGCTGGGAATTGAACTCAGGACCTCTGGAAGACCAGTCAGTGCTCTTAACTTCTGAGCCATCTCTCCAGCCCCTGGAACTTCCAGACCAAAGCTGGAATGGCTACCCACTACAGCGGAGAGACTCTTTGCCAGTTGCTTAGGTCACCATCTTGCTGTGTCATAAGATGGGAATACTTCAGTCTCTGGTGTTCAGCTGTGGTTCTAAGTGTTTATTTCAAGATTGAAGGCATAGAGCACAACCATAATTTGTAGAAAGCAAAACCAAATTTCAACAGTGTAAACAATTCAGTGTCTCTAAAATCAATACCAAGCAGATTACTCTTATATTACAAATTCTGGCTGCCAGCAAGATACAACCCTGTATATGAATGTATAGAGGTACAACTTTAATACCTCATTAAACCAGCATTGCTTTAAATCGTATCTTTTATAAATCTTGTTTTCAGGACAGGACAGGGATTATCATACACAAATCCATCCTAATACAAAATTTCCTGGAAATCTATTGTTGCCTCCTTGATAGGCCCATTCCATGTGGCCACCTTTAATCAAGATGGTGGTGAAGTCACATGACCTCCTTCTTCTCCAACCTTAGTCTAAATGGTGGCTGCCCACGTGGCTGTACTTAATTAAGATAGTGGTGAACCACATGTCATTTCCCAGAACAGTTCCAGTTTGGACTTACAAATTTTGAATTAACTTTTTGTTACAGATTTTTAACCATACCAAATTCCCTAAGCTGTTTTTTAATAAGATAGAACAGCATAAAATGACTTTAATATTACTTACACCCAAATGATATATAAATCTCTGCCATTATATCAGATTCAGTGGCCAGAAATCCCAGAGGCAGATTCTGAGCCCAGACAGCTAGTTGCAATAGTAACAGCTGAGCTATCTATCACCAAGACACATGGAACATGTAAACTCAAGCATCCAAGACCACTTAGAAACAAGCATGCAGTGACCATACACATTTACACACCAACTGAACCTGAAGTAATTCTGTGTGGCTCTCATGTCCACAAGAAAACGTATAGGCACAGATCTATCCACCCATACAAAATAGAACTTTTCTAACAATGAGACAAACAAAACTTTCCATGGGAAACAGACTTTGCTACAAATTATATAGATTTTTAAATCATGTTAGATGAGCATCTTACAAATCCTGAAATAAGAGTTTACAGTATAGAGCAGCAAGCAAGAAACCCTAGGAATAACAGATTTTTAGGAGTGAGGAAATATAGCCTTAGAGATAAGAGACTTTGGAAATGTATCAGAGTAAGTTTAGATATAAAATATTTGGTGATCCTTTGTCTGTGGCAGTAGCAGTTGTTAATGATTTGTGAGAATTCAGAAATCACAAGTTCACCTTGGTCATTGATTTGTATTGAGGACATGCTGTTGTAATAAATTCTAAGTCCATGGAGGAAGATAGAGAATTGCAAAGTGGAACAGTGTGCAAGTGTTTTCCTATAAGTTCCAAGAGGAAGTTGCGAGTGAAAATGAGCTGCAGGACTGTGAGCAGAAACTGAGAGATAGCATAATGGGTCTGTAGTTTGACTGCAAGGTGAGAGAAAGCCAGGAAGGAGAAGAAGATAAGGGAGGTGTCCACGTGGGTCTTCAGGCTGCAAAAGCCAGAGCCACATGGAGAATACAGTGGGCTAGAGCTTAAACTGTAGGTTTCCCAGGCTGCTTGGAGAGGGGAGCAAGCAGGAGAGATGTTCACGTGAGTCCAGTAGGCTGCAGGAGCCAGACAAGTACACATGTGTCCATGTGGAAAGTAATGTAGGAAGAATCAGACTCTAAGATTTGGAATTAGATTCAGTCACAGGCAAACGATCCATACGTACCTCATTGAGGGCCAGATCAGCAGACGCTGTGAGGGTGAATCGTCATGTGCTGGGTACGAAGAGCCAGCCTCTATGGTCTGACTCCCACTTTGTAATAAACATAAAGAGGGAAAATTTACACAGTTTAGGGTGGGAGAGCAGACAGTGTTAGCATTTAGGCATCTGTGCTGGCCTGCCCTTAGGTTCCTGACAGAATATACCTCAGCTGCAGCCACTAAGAGCAACTCCTGTGTTCATTCCCTATGTTTCCTTGTAAAAGGTGGGCCTTGCCCACCTCCCATCTCCTTTCTCTTTCTCTTGTACCCAGGGACTGGTCTCTGCTCCTTTCCCTGCCCCCTTCTCTGGCCCTTCTCTATCCCTTTACCCTCAATAAACCTCCTATGTGGGCCCTGTTGTATGGTGTGACTCCTTCTAGCTCTTTTAAAAACACAACAGACAGAAACAAAGAGAACAGATCTGTTGTGGGTAGAATCCCAGCAAGACCAGACCAAACACCATGAGAGTCTAGTGAGTAAAAAGGCAAAGTGGGTACCATCTGATGGGCCACTCAGAGAACACACCAGGAACAGCAGAGTTAGTGCAAGAGGTTATTAGGGCATGGGGAGAGTGAAAGGCCATCTCTGAGTAGAGACATGAAAGGCAGGTAGACAGACAAACAGAACAGGGAAGAGGGAGGGGCATGAGTGCAGAGCTCAAAAACCCTGGATAATGGAGCTCAAACCACATGTCACACAGTCTGAGACAGCCCCAATTTTGATAAATTTTGTAGTAGACACCCCAGGGGTGACTGAGGATCAGGTTTAGACCTGGAGCTGCCCATTTCCAAGCCCATGTTAGAGACTGAAGACTACAGCAGTGCATCTGTTATGCCCAGATCACAGGGACCACCAAAAGACCACCAAGGAGACCGACTGCCATATGTAAAATGAAGAGCATTTATTTCAAGCTTGGAGCTTGTTCTCTCTGTCCAACAAAGGGGTGAGAGCAAAAGCCCTGAGTCCAGGCAGGGTGGGATTTTTTTTTTATCATAGCAGAGGTTAAGGGGAAGAGATTTCCAGGGTTCAGGGCCCTGATTGGCTGACATTTGTCTAGATATAGGTGTGTGCAGGGAATGTTTGGAATGTCACTTATTTCCCCTTAGATACAGGCCCTTCTTGGTTGGGGTCAGCTTATGGCTCTTCCTGGATCCCGGTGTTGCCTGCCAGTAAGCCTGTCACAGAAGCTGTGTCTGGGCCTCTAAGCCTGTCATGTAGCTATGTAGTGAAGCTGCCCTGGGCTCCCCGCATTCCCCCCTTCACAATTACCAATGACAAGACTCGATCATGAGTCCTAATCGCCCAGGGGTTCAAGGGTATTCAACCATCAACTAACAGATTTCTCCAGGGCAGTGACATTTGCATCTATTGTCATTCTTAAGGCCCTGCAGTTCTGATCCCTGAGTATAGCCAGATTGTAATCTCAAATGATTTATATAGAAATAATAATTTCTTAATGCCATATAATACCTCTTTGGTTCTGCAGAAAGAAGGCCAAGTGTCTCATCTTATTGCAGAACCATTTGAGATTTCAGTCAATAAATCATCAATTGACATCTTCCTGGTATGTAAATGGGCATTACAGTTAGACATTTTTTCCCCCTATACAAGGGAGGGTTTTTTGTTTTTGTTTTTGTTTTTGTTTTGTTTTGTTTTTAACCTAGCATTTCAATCTATTTTGGGCAGGGAACTTGGGACAATGTATTCTCTTCTGGAACTGCTACAAGCTGACACTGGGGTGCTGTTGTCAGGGCCCAAAAAGGTTGAAAAGCTAGTCAAAGGGTGAAAAGCTAGTCAAAGTGTGGGCAATGAGGCATCTGTCAGAAATATGTGGCTATCTGACCCAACTGTAGAGACAGGGAAAAATCATATTGACTGGACTAGTCTAAATCAGCTTTTAGCAAGTCAAGAGCTTGTAGTCGTCTAGAGCAGTGTAGTCAGCAACTAAAGCTTAGAGGTGCCTGCCAACCAAGTGGAAATCTATTGAGACAAATTTAAACTAGGAACAGAAATTAAAATTTATGAACTTATTGAAACTTTAGGCCCATAGTCTTAGTAATTGGGAAGAGCAGGAGTCCCAAGACCTGGAAAAAGAAAAATACTATTCTTAGGAATAGACAAGTGGAGAAAATTTAAGTTGTACTTATCTAGAGTCCTTCCAACCTCTGTGAAGTGTATCCAAGTTTTATGCCTCTTTTAATCCTCTGAGGCCTATATGAACTATCCTTCAAAATGACATAACAGTTTTAGATCCATTAGTACTATCAATCTGTACTGAAATCCATATCATAGACAAGGCAGGTAATGGGTGTCTGTAAAACAGCAGAAGTGGACTCATATCTTTGAGTCCTAGCAAGAACTACAGATTTGGGTTAAAAGCCTGTACATTTTCCTTCTGTCCAGAGAGCTCAGTATAAATTGGACAGTTTTTTTTTTTTTTTTTTTTTTTTTTCTAATGAGAAGCACTTTTCAGTTTATATTTAGATGATAACCAAAGCAAATCTAAAATGTTGAACAGTAAGTAGTCATTGCTCTACCAGCTTATCAGGACTCTATTAAATGTTAAGCTCTGAACTTTTATATCATAGAATGGGAAAGCAATCAGAAATATTTTTATAATCTAAATTACTTATTTATATCTTTGTAACTTGCATTTACATCTTAAACCATTTTCTGAGATCCTCAACACTTTTAAACTTTCATATCCTCAGACTTATTTTAGACCCATATTTAAACCTTTATGACTTATTTAAACTTTTATATCTTAGAACATTTTCTTAAAAATGAGCTAACAAGCTGGCTATAGCCTTGTAGAAGGATCTGGTTGTCTGATACTGCCAAACTGACAAAGTCATAGCTAGCTTACGCATCAATAGTATCAGAGATCTGAGAAGGATAAATTTGAGTGCATATCAAGCAGCTTCCAAATCTATAAAAAAATGACAGGGACCAGTCCGTACCCATGTCTCTGCAGCATTGGAGGCAGAAGTATCAGAACAGCATCAAACTTTGGCCACCAGGCTCATAAGAAGAGAGTTTTTCCTGTGGAAGAGAGACATGGGAAAGAATGATCTTAATTGGCTAGGCAAAAAGGGGTGCAATCAATTCTCCAGTGTCCTGCTGCTTGTCCACAGTCAGGGCAGGGTTCTGGTGGCACAAGTTGCATTGGGGTATCTCGCCTTGTGGTCAGCATTGCCATAATCCAGGTGGAGACATTGTGGTGCCCAGCATGTAATCTTCTTTAGAGACCTTGGGTCACTACTAGGATCTGGGAGTCTGTCTGATATAATAAGCTTTTTAATCAACATTTTAAATGGCATATTCTGCAGATCTCTGAAGTATTTGAGGGCTGTCCAGGTATATCTCAATAGACAAACTTTATTTCTACATATTTGTTTTAGGCTCAACCCTGAAAACATATACAAGGGACTAAGTAAAGCTTATCCCTGTAATTAATTACATCAGTACTTAGTATGGCTTACAATTAAAGAACTTGATTATTTATAAAATGACTGACTATTTACTTGTGTTCTCTTACAGTCTACAATAAGTAGCCTTAAAATGATTTTGAATTAAAGCTCTTCTAGTATCAAATATTGGTTCAATAAAGAAACCAAAACAAAATAGCCATATGTTAATGGAGGGGCCATAAGTTCCTTTTGCCAGAGATAAGGAGGATGACTCCCTTTTTAGCAAGCAGGAACTTTCTCTAAGCCCCTGAGGGAATGGGAGCTTTATCTAAATGCCTGACCTTAGGAAAGGGAATTTGTAGTTTTATCTCTGTTAAGTATGAGCCTTAAAATTTTTTTCTCAACTGAAGCTCCAGTTTATCCAAATAGATTAAGTTTAACAAATTTTGAAAAGACAAAGAGGCTAGACATATATTCTTAAGCCTAAATAGACCTTGAGTAAGGAAAAACATTCTCCAAGCTACTGGTTCTCAACTTTCCCAATGTTTTGACCTTTCAATACAGTTCCCCATGTTGTGGTAATCTCCCAGTATAAAAATTTTCCCATTGCTATTTCATAGCTGCACTTTTGCCATTGTTATGAATCTCAATGCAAACATCTGACATAGAGGTGGTCCTAGGCTACTCCTGTAAAAAGGTTTTTTAACTCATGGAGTCAAAAGCTGTTCCAAGCACTTTGCCAGACTGCTTAGGTCATTGTCCTGCTGCATCACAAGAAATGAATATCTCAGTTTCTGGTTAGTATTTGGTGCTTATGACTGTGACTCTAATTTTCAGCCTTTTATTTTAAGTCCAATTATTAACAATATAGAACATTTTATAAACTTAATATATCCCATAGCCTTATAAATTTAAACACTTTAAAAACCATTTTTAAAATGGTTTAAAATCTCTCAAATGTCTTAATGTAATATCAAAAATAAAGTACCCTCTTTTATTTTCAGAGGGATAAAACATGGCATAATCACAATTTGTATAAAGCAAAACCAAGCTCCAGAGTGCTAACAATCCCCAAGTTCAATATCTGGGATTCATTCACAATTATTTTGGTTTTTTACTTAGAGGCTTGGATCATTTCTTTGGCCCTACCCTTGGCAGTATATACATAGCCTGCCTTCTAGATCTCAGACTGCTCCATTTCATTGTGGCTGGTGCTTCTGGTGACTATCACCTGGCCCTGGAATTTCTAAAACTATCAAGGTCCGCCTTTGCAATAGGACTCTCTTTGGAACTCTAGCCCTGCCATACATTTTCAAACCTCAGCTGTTCCCTGTTCCATATATATATATATATATATATATATATATGGATATATATATATATATATATCCATTTTAACATAAACATTTGGCAATGAAGACTCATTAGCTATTTTTCAAATGAAAACCAACCAGAATTTACCTAATACGGTCAAATTTCAAATTCAGTATTTGCAGGTATGAGAAACCATAACAAACATAGTTCATATCCCCTCTGGCCTTCTATAATCTTGTATATACCTTCATCCCATTCCTCTGATTCCTCAAACATTTATAAATTCCTCTTTCCCTTTACTTCTCTTTATTACTCTAGTCTCCTGCCTTCTCTCTCCCTTTCCAGACAACATAGAAACTTTTTCCAAAGTCTTTCTAGTGGTTCCCCTCAGTAGTCTAGAATATATTGTATGGCTACAATATTTTAAACAAGAACAGAAATACATGTATATGTTATAACAGTAATAACTCTAAATTTGCATCAACACTGTATCAAGGTGAAGCATCTGAAACTAATAGTGTTTTTCTTCTTCTTTTTTTGTAACCAACCCCTCTAAATGATGACAAATATTTATAATCTATTGGATGTGAATGATCAAAGCAGCTCTGGCTATAGCATTATAACACAGTTGCCCTAGCTTAGCAACCATAGGCAGTGACAGTCTACTCTGCCCTTTGAGTCAAATAGGTCATGGGATCCCCACCCACTAGCATGGGACAAAACATTGTTATTAACCCTATATTCTCAAGCACATGAGAGGGGCAGACTGGAAGTGACTCCCTGTCCTAGCTGAGCCCCTCCAGGGCAGTTTTCCACCAGCTCCAAGTCCCACAGTGCACCCAGGTCAGGTACACTCTGAGCTCCACCAGGTGCCCACTGCTTCTTCCTGCTCTGCACTGCAAAGTCTTCACCCCAGGGCTCCCTGTGCAGGGGCCTGGCCTTGAACCTGTTGTGTCTAGCCCCATAGTACTCATGGCCTTCTGCAGTGCCCAGCCACTCAGTGGTGACCTGAGTCCCTGCCCTGGCCACCGCTTATTCAATGTACAGCACCACAACAGTTCATTCTCCTGCCCACTGCTGCATGTGCTCCAGGTCAGAGAGCAAGGAAGCAATGGGTGTTAGGCTTACTCTTAGTCTGTCCCATTTCAACCAAAGGGACTCTCTGTCTCTTCTGCTGGCCACCTGACCCCAAAGGCTGTCTGTGTACAGTTTCTTATCTGGAGTCACAATACATACATAAGCCCAGGCATAAAACACACATACTTGTGGCTACATTTCTCACATATTCACACATTCATATAGGCAGGACATTCCAACAGAAAGGCAAACAAACTTTTCCCCAAGGAAACATTGTCAGCTGACCAACTCAAAAATCCTAAAATAAAAGTCTACAGTTTTTGTAAGTCAGGAAAAGAACAAAATTACAACACACAAGACAAAAAACAGTTCTCCTGGGACCTGGAGGCAAAACCAAAAGGAAGACACTGGCCTCATGCCAGTCCAATGGGAGTGACCTGCATCACTTATACAAACAAAATTCAAATACAAATCAACCAAAGGGATCCAAACCCATCCAAAGGACCTTCTGCAGGTACGTACAAATTTTGGGCTCACTTAGAAAAGGATACTCAACATTTATCCAAAAGGCCAAAAGGCCCATCTACAAAAGGATATCCAAATGGAAGCAAACACAAAAAACACGAAAGTAAACACAGTAAACACAGACACAGAAAACTTACTGGATGACTTCAGGCTCTACAGGCAGTGGTCCCAATGGGCTTGAGGGATCCCAGACAAGCCCCCAAATGTTATGCCCAGATTTCAGGGACCCCCAGAAGACCACCATGGATACTAAATCCCACATGTAAAAGTGAAGAGCCTTTATTCGAAGCTTGGAGCTTGGTCTCTCTGTCTGTATGACGCAGTGGTGACAGCAGAGAACCCCGAGCCCAGGCAGGGTGGGGTTTTTTTTTTTATCATAGCAGAGGCTGAGGTGAGGGGATTTTCAGGGTTCAGGACCCGGGTTGGCTGACATTTATCTAGGGTATAGGTGTGTGGGGGGAATGTTTGGAATGTCTATTATTTCCCCTTAGATGCAGGCCCTCCCTGGGTGGGGTCAGCTTATGGCTCTTCCTGGATGTTGCCTGCTAGTAAGCCTGTCACAGAAGCTGTGTCTGGACCTCTAAGCCTGTCATGGCAGCTGTGTGGTCATTCTGCCCTGCCCACCCACATCCACTGCTATAGCCTGGGGTCAAGCAGTGAGTGTAGGATTGCCTTTGGGTAGGACATCTCCTCCACAAAGTTCCCATGAATAAAGATGAATAAAGATGGTCTTTGCTCTGGAAATGTGTTGGGTGTGGCCTGGCATGGTATAGAGGGAGATAAAAAGAAGAGTGACCTCCCATGTGGCCAGGGGACTGGGTTTGCCTGGCCAGGAAGGCTCAACTCCTCCCAGGCTTCCAGCACTAAGACAATAGGTTTTTTGTAAAAACATTATAATACTTTTCTCCGCCAATGCAGTAAGCCCAATCAAGCCGAATTAAAAAGTAAAAGACCAGGTTTATTCTGAGCAAAGCAACTCCTGGGTGAGTCCTCCAGCCCCCAGAGATCGAGGTGGGGGGGAAAGGGGCAGGAGAAAACACACGGTTAAACTAAAGGGGGTGCTTATGTACCCAGTAGCAAGGGGTGATGACATGTCCTTTATAAGCTGGGTTTGTGCCCAATTATAACACCTTAGGTGGGAATTGGGCCACTGGCAGCTTCAGGGGAGGAGCCGCCATGAGTGTGGAACTGGGCTTTTTGGTGGTTTTTCTTTGTTGGAGATTCTCTGAGGGGATGGGGTTTGGAGAGGCAGGAATGGGGCTTTTGCAGGGCAAGCTGTTCCAGCGGAACACTGTCTTATCACTTTATGCTTACAGCAATTCACTGAATTGAAGATATTCTCTGGGTGTGGTTCCCAGAGGCAGGGGAAGGCAAGGCAACGTCACTGAATGAAAAAATAAATAAATAAAAGGGAAGGCCATGACTGCTCCTAGGTGTGGTGGAGGAGGAAGTTTATTGTAGATAAAAGGGAGAGCACAGCCAGAGGCAGGGGCATCTAGGAGGGTTCAGGGTGGACATGAGCCTAAGCCATGTGAGGAGAGGTGGAGGGGAAGGGAGAAGAGAGAGAGGAACCAGGTGTAGCACCCAAGAAGGCAAAAGGTAAAGAAAAGGGGCAGGTAACCAAAATGGCTATATAGGGAAGAGCTTCTGGGGGAAGGGCTGCCCAAACCCTGGGTTGGAGAGTTGGGTAGGGGGTAGAGTATGGGATATGCTAGCCTTACCCTATAACAGGTAGGGACTGAGGGATGCTGGGAGAACCTGGTGGTCAGGTCTGTTTTGATATGTTAAATAGGAACCTAAGCCATTTGTTCCAGTGTTTGGGACTTAACAGTAACCACCAGGCAATGAGCGAAGGAGCAGCCAGTGTCCTGAAGGAAGGAGAGTGAGCCCAAGGAGAATGCTTCTCAAGGAAAGTACCAGTTCTGTGTAAATACACTGGTAGAACTACTTACTTAATAGCTAAAAATCCAAGAAAACAGAATCATCACTCGCATGCTTATACTAGACTGTGAGTTTGGCTCCACCTTACCCTAACACAGGTGCCCAGGAGCCAGCACTGCTGTGTTTGGAGCTTTCAGCTCCGCTTTGGTTTCAGGGCCACTAAATTGTTAGTGTTGATGCCCACCCAGCACTGAGCTTTGGTAAAAACAAGTTACTTTAAATGACATAATTTCTGGATTTCAACTTCCTTACAGCCTGGAAAGGGTTAAGTGAGTTGATACACATAGAGTATCACCTGGACACAAGCCAGAGCATTCTGGGAAGAGGGGTTTTCAGTTGAGAAAATGTTTCCATGAGACCAGGCTATTGGTGAGCCTGTGGGGCCTCTTCTCAATTAGTGACTGATGTGGGGTCACTCCTGGGCTGGTGGTCCTGGGTTCTATAAGAAAGCAGATTGAGTGAGCCAAGAGAAGCAAGCCTGTAAGCAGCACCCCTCCATGACCTCTGCATCGGTGCCTGCCTCCAATTTCTAGCCTTTGATAAACTGTGGTATGAAAATGTAAATGAAATAAACCCTTTCCTCCCCAACTTGCTTTTGGCCATGGTGTTTCATCAGAACAACAGAAAACCCTGACTAACACACTCTGTTCTGGGATAGTTGAGCCCGTGGTTCTTGTCTAGAGGCCACATGTAGCAAAGATCGCTTTTGTCCATTAGAAATGCATGTTCGCTCTCTGATGTGGAGAACTGAGGAGGTTCCCAGTCAGGACATATCCTTCCCCAAAAGTGCTTTCATCCAAGGGTTTGTGGCCCTGATTCTCAATGGCAGTGTTAATCCAGAGTGTTCTTTGGTCCTGGGGCTGAGGCTATGGAGAATCAGGATTGTTTGGCTGGAACAACCCTCCAGCTCACCCCAGTCATTCCTCTCTCTCCAATCCCTATCCTCTCAGAGAACCACCGAAAAGCCCAGTTCTGCATTCCTGGTGGTCTCAGCAGCTCCTCCTCTGAAGCTGCCAGCTGCTCGATTTCTGCCTAAAGCATTACAATTGGGCACAAACCCAGCTTGTGGTCGACACATCATCACCGGGCCTACAGGGTATTTAAGCTCCCTCCCTTAGATTGGCCATGTGATTTTTCTCCTGCCTCAATCTCTGGGGGTTGGAGGGTCACTTGGGAGTTGCTTTGCCCAAATAAAACTGGTCCTTTACTCTTTCAATTCAGCTTGATTGGGCTTACTGCATCTGTGGAGAAACCTATTATCAGGGTACAGGAAACCTATTAAGGATATACTTGCGAATTTTCTTTCCTCACATCTGACAGATTTTTGAAACTTAGGGTGACACAGAGACTGTGTCTTGAAGATGGCAGTTCTCCCAGCAACCCACTGGGACTAATTAGTAACCTCTTCACTGCCACTTCCCAGCACCAGTCCTGTTACTACATGAGAAGTAACTTCAGCACTTCCCCGGAGCCTGGTTTTAAAGCAGAAGCCAGGCTTTAGAGAACCGCTCTGGGTCAAGAGGCCGTGAAGGGAGGACACTGTGCCTAGTGTCACTCTATCCTTTGTGTGTATTGTCAGCTGGCTAGTTTGTAACGTAACCACTTTACATTGCCTTTTTTTCTTACCTTAGTGTAAGGATCTTGGGTGACATGAACACCCAAGATCATTACCATTTTCTCAGTAGGTTTCTGACATCAGATGTCTACTAGAAGGCCATGGAAAGAGTGGGGGTGGGTGGGGAAAGGTCCACAGTAGTAAATTGTAGTAAGAAAGGAGTAAGATATTCTAGTATGGCATGGTGATGGTAGATAACAAATACGCTGTGCATTTTAGAACACTAGAAGAAAGGGTTTAACTCTCAAGAACCAGTAATGTATAAAGGGGATCTGTTTAACCACACTTAAACATGACATGTGCTGAAACATTACACAGTACCTCATGTTATATACAGTTTTTATTTTATGTATAATTTACAGATACATTCAAAATGATTTAACCCCTTCAAGTTTCTGAGTCTCTAAGTAGATGGTAGTTCTGTCAGGATGGTAAATGTTACTGGAGAGCTGGGATTAAATGAGAACTTGGAAGGACACAATCATGTACATAAATGGTCAGCTAGTTGGGTTGGGAATTTCTCATTAGTTGCAGCATCCTGGAAGTGAGGGAGTTGGAAAGAGGCAGTAGTGTTAGGTATGATCAAAATACTTGCATATATGACATTTTCAAAGAAAAAAAAATATTGTTTCCAAAAATGCTGAGCATGATGCCATACTTCTTTAATCCCAGCACTCCACAGGCACACGCAGAGGCATTCAAATCTGTTAGAAAGTTAGGGGTCAGCCTGGTCTACATAGTGAGGTCAAGGCCAGCCAATGCTACTTTTGTTTTTTTGTATGAAAGTTCAAGTTTAGACACCAAAACATGAATGAAAAAAGGGTTCACCGTCTGTGATAGGGTATTCTGATAATTGCCTCCTGGAGTCTTCATCCTTTGCAGTATATGAAAGAGGTGTCAAAGTCTGAAATGTCCCGGGTGTCAGCAGGTTGTGGTCCTATCTTTTGTAGTATTTGGTATCGATGCCCTGGACTTGTTCAGTCCAGGTGCTCCTTAGCTGGTTAGAAGGCAGTGGAGTTGCACCTACAAGGTGTCTAGTAACTTAAGTGTCCATGCATTTCCACTGAGAAGGGCCCTAGGCTGTTTCTTTGAAAATATGAGTCCTGCTGTGAGCAAACGAAGCAATGCACCAAGGCACTTTGCAAACTGTAACACATTGTGCAAATACAAGGTATTATAATATAAAAATTACCCCCCGTTGGATGTTCATGGGAATATAAACTTGTGGGCTCATTGTGTCATAATACAAGAACTGTATTTTATGATTAATTCTTTATGTTCCCTTTGTGCTTTTGTGCTCAAATATACAAAACCTCCCCCCACTAGACACAAAACACACACACACACACTTATACACACATATACACATATACCCACACAAACACACATATAAACAGTATACATACAGACACATACACACAGACTCACACACATTCATACACACATACACACACACACACACACACACACACACACACACACACACACATACACACCTCACAATGGTTACTCCTGTTATGATGTCATTAACACAACCTCACACTGTGCTGCCTTCCACTCATAGCACAGTAACCAGATGAACTCTCATGCTCTTTGGAGATATACACAATGGTTTTCTGCATGGTATAATCTTCAGTAAAAGCCCTGTGCAGCATCTAGTTTGCGTTCTAGAGAACTGCAAGGAATAAGTGAACACACAGCAAATGCTTTAGGTGGAGTAAAGGGAAACACTGCCTTGGCAGGAGCAGGCACTAATGATTGCACTGTGTTTCAGGCTTTGGGTGATGGAGACACCCCTTTGCTGAGGGGCGTCTGTGGCACCCACTGAACCAACACAATATGCTCCTTGGGCTGCTGTGGGTGGAGTGAGATGCAATCACTGCTGTAGTTGAAAATTCCAAGTATTTTGAGGGTTTTGATCTTTTTATTTAAACAAATGGGTTCTTCTGTAGGCGAGAGACCAGATGTTACACTGAGATGTAGCTGTATAGGGCAAATGACAGTGACTGGCTTAATTATGGTGGTTTAGAGATTTTGTAGCACATTTATACATGTGAGCTTCTATTTTTATTTTGAGGATAAAAATGATTAAAACTATGCCTTAATCAGATTTCCATCACTATAATGAAATAGCTGAGATAATCAATTCATAAACAGAAAGGTTATTGTGGTTCACAGATCTTGGAACTTCCATTGCCTTACTTTCAAGGAGATCCTCTTGTTTCCAACATGGATATGAACTTGGCTAATCTTGTGGGAGTCAAAGAATGCAGGGGAGAAGGATGCTTCCCTTGCCCTGTAGAGTTGCTTTGATTTGGTTCAAATGGCTTATCCAGGTCTTCATCATCTCATAAGTCAGTGGTTGCCAAAGTGTGACCATGGGTTCAAAAGTTGGTTTCATCTGTCCATGAAACAGTCTCTCCAGTAAGTAAGGTGGTTCATGTTTCTGGCAGATCAATGAGAATCTGTACATCACAGGAACATACATAACAAACATGCATGGAAGCCCTGGGAGTTGAGAAGCCCTGGTTTCCATCTACCTGACAAATATACACGGTGCTCTCATCTTCAAATTGATTTCTTTTTCCTCCTCCTTCTGGAATTTTCTCTGATCCTATGTATGTCTTCCACCCTCATCTAAAAGTGGTTTTTAACTTACAATTACTGAATTAGAAACACTTACTTTCCTTCTGAAGCCCACTGAGCATGGAACCTGAGCATGGGGGGTCGGGGGTAAGAAGACAGTATGTTCCTTGCTTTTCTTCTCTTCTCTCTTCCACCCTCCAGATTGAAAGTTGGGTAAGGAAGTGAATGTTCTCATTTTCTCAGAGGTTCTTCCTGTCATGATTCACTGTTAATTCCTTACAGCAGTAGCCACAGTGTACGACCTCCACTCCCTGCACAACAGGCAGGTTCCTGAGTTCCCTGCAGAGTGAATGACCTTAGCATTTCGATTGCTTTTCCTGCCAAACTCAGAGTCTGCCTTCTTTATCCCAAGGCTTCTTCTAGCACAGCCATAAGCAAAATTTGGAGGTTGAGATCAGGGAATGAAGCCACATGCCCAAGGAACCCTCTCTATTCTTTTGGGATGGATTCTGAGGACTATTCTATAGGCTTCTGGAAAGCCTCCAGAAAGATTAAGCTCAATGGTCCCAAACAGTAGGCAGCTTGCACACTCCATTTCTTGATGGTGTTGGATACTCCCTCTACTTCCTCCCTTGAGCTTATCTCATTACCTGTCCTCAAGTTCTTTGGTTAGGGGTCTGCCCTTAGAAGATCCCATGCTGAGACAGTTATTGAATATTAATAAAGCTAAAAGAGCTTGTCTACATTCATTGACAACATCTGAATGGTTATGATATTTATATTTTGATGGTATTTTCTAATAATGCAAACCTAAGGTTTTAACAGTTTATGCTTTATGGTCAACTATGAACCTTAGTGAGCATATTTAAGTTGCTCACTAGAAGTTACTATTACATACCATTAGTTTTACTTTATAAATGAGCAAACAGTGTAAGAGAGGGAAAATGACTGATCAAAGTTCTAATGAAGATCTGGATTGAAAGCTCAAGGCTCTTGTAACTGTATGACATCCTATCCTACAGTTAGGGCATGTGCCCTTCCACATCAAATTTATGGAAGAAAATTTTTTCTAATTTAATTAGATTTTTACCTGCTGCAAAACAGTAATATATCTGTTTCCTATCTTTCCAATGGTATGCACATGGATGTAAATGAACATTTTTAAAAATTTTAATTTTTTTTATTATACAGTATCTCATTATACAGCGTTGGCTGTCCTGGAACTCAGGGTGTAGACCAGGCTGGCCTCAGAATCACAGAAATCCTCCTGCCTCTGCCTCCGAAGTGCTGGGATTGAAGGTGTGTGCCACCATGCCTGGCCACAGATGAGCAATTTAATTGTCTAGATGACTTTTATAGTTCATCCCTACATATAATTATGAGTGTATAATTTCTGGAGATTGCTCCTTAATTGGGAAATGGGACATTCTGCTACATAGTTGTGTGACAATTCTTTTAATCTTGTTCCCAAAGCAACCTTCTGGAGAGATGGGGATGGGGGTGGATGGGGTGGGAGCTGGAGAGAAAAATGAATTATGTTTAGTGAAGAAGCAGATCTCGGGTGATTCACTTTGAATGCCTCTGCCCGACCCACACACCTCAATTTGACAACACACCTCTATGCTCATAAAGAAAAAGAGACAGTTTAGTTTATTAGGGAGCCAAATATGAGTGATCATGATCTGGGGACACAGATTCAAGTGTTGTGTTCCACTGTGGAACTGGTCCCATTGTTATGAGGTAACTCCTTCAGAGAACAACTGGGCTCTTAAAGTCAATAGAAAGTCTTTATTCACAGGCCAATGGGCTACACAGGGAACTTATGTAGCCAAGAGTCTTACCAATATTAGCTTTTTGTGCACAAAAACATATCCTTGTAGACACACTTCAATTGCAAGAAAAATTAGCAACAAGCAGGGCTACAGACGCCAAAAAGCAAGGTTAGAACATTTAGGGACTTTCCCAGAACTATGCACTGTGATGGATTGGATATTTGTTTTTGATTTGGCAGGTGTTGGCGGTGTAAGTGCTGAGCTCTTAGGTCAGAATGGTGCCTTGGTGCCTCTAGCATGGCATCAACTGTGCTAAGGTCTGGAGGCCTGTTGTTTTATTAGCTACAGAGCAAGAAAGCCACAAAAAAAGGCATTCATCAGATGCATTCATGGGGACCTCAGTTAGGTGGTCTACAGAAAATCCAGGAAATCTGCTATGGGTTTAAGATTCTGTCTGATAACATTCTTAGCTTTGGGATTGGTGGCAGTCAGGGCTTTGCTAGTAACGCATCTTACATATTCTGATAGTCACAAGGATCTTAGTTCAGACACAGAGGTAGGCAATGGCTTTAATAGGGATTAAAATTAGCTCAAGATAATTTGGCTATGGTCTGCAATACCTTAATTCTCCATGAGCAGTGAGTCCAGTCAATTGGCCATGTAAATCTTTAACACAGGGCCAACAGTTTTTAGTGTGTGCTTCTGGGAACTTCAATTTGTAGGGAAATCTCTCCTCAATAAATACTTTATCTTTTAATAATACAGAGCATTTCTCTTATGCAAAAGACTAATTCACCACATCTACAGCTCTTCATGTTGAAAATTTAAGTTAATACAACAATGAGATTCTCAGTCCTTTCTTAAGGAATTAACAGACACACAGCCAGGGCAGATATGCAACCCACTTGCACTACCTACGTGCCAGTGCACACGCAACACCAGGAACTATCCTCTCATCTTAATTAAGTATCGAGCATTGTTACCAAGGCCTATAAGTTTTTGTGAAGCTGATTTAGGAGTGCTTCAGAAACCCTGCAGAGAATATAGTCACAATGGACAAATTTCTAAAACGGAGGCAAGTTTTCTGCCTCAACCTCTAACATATACCCGATTCCTCAGTTTTGCCCTTGAGTTTTTGTTGGGGAGTCTGCACAGGAGGAAGGAATACTCAGGTGTCAATCCCTAGGTCACACAGATGTTGTCTGACACTTGCTGTTCTCTTAGTTCTCATTAAAACCTTCTCTCTGTGTTTGTTGTTGTTTTGAGGAATCAAGAATGTAGTAATAAGACTTTGAATCCCTTAATTTAGAGAAAGGCTAGTTTAAAATAGCCCCCCTTTGGAAAGCATGAAGGATAAGGGAACACTTAAATGGAAAACCTAACATCCCCAACCTCCTCTACTCATAATCTGGAAGCAGTAAACATTTTCAAAAATAGGACCCAACTTGACACATTGCACGGTTTAGAAAAAAGAGAACTAAGCTGAGCTGAACTCATGCTGGCTACTTAAAAGAAAGTTGGAGATTAAAAATGTTTTTTCCCAACCAACAGAATACAAGAGATGGAAGAGAGGATCTCTGGTGTAGAGGATATAATAGAGGAAATGGATTTGTCAGTTAAAGAAAATACCAATGCCAAAAATATTATAACATAAAATGTCCAAGAAATCTGGGACACCATGAAAAGACCAAACCTATGAATAATAGGGTAGAGGAAGGAGAAGAATACCAACTCAAAGGCACAGAAAATATATTAACCAAGATCATAGAAGAAAACTTTCCCAACTTAAAGAAGGAAATGCCTATGAAGATACAAGAAGCCTATAGAACACCAAACAGACTAGACCCCCCCAACAAGTCCCCAAGCAACATAATAATTAAACAACTAAATGTACAGAATAAAGAAAGAATATTAAGAGCAGCAAAGGAAAAAGGCCAAGTGACTTATAAAGGCGAACCCTCAGAATAGCACTCGATTTTTCAATGGAGACTTTGAAAGCCAGAAGGACCTGGACAGATGTAATGCAGACACTAAGAGACCATGGATGCCAGCCTAGACTAATATACCCAGCAAAACTTTCAATCATCATAGATGGAGTGAACAAGACATTCCAAGACAAAGCCAGATTTAAACAATACTTATCCACAAACCTAGCCCTACAGAAAGCACTAGAAGGAAAATTCCAACCTAAGGAAGTCAGACACACCCACAAAAACACAGGCAATAGATAACACCATAGCAGTAAATCCCAAAGAAGAGAAGTACACACATATTACCACCAAAAAAAAACCAGGAATGAACAATAACTGGTCATTAATATCCATTAATATCAATGGACTTAATTCACCTATAAAAAGACACAGGCTAACAGAATGGATACTAAAGCAGGACCCATCTTTCTGCTGCATACAAGAAACACACCTCAAATTCAAAGATAGACACTACCTAAGAATAAAAGGCTGGGAAAAGTCTTTCCAATCAAATGGTCTTAAGAAGCAAGCAGGTGTAGCCATCCTAATATCCACCAAAATAGACTTCAAATTAAAATCAATCAAAAGAGATCAATAAGGGCATTACATACTCATCACAGGAAAGATCCACCAAGATGAAGTTTCAATTTTGAACATTTATGCCCCAAACACAAGGGCACCCACATATGTAAAAGAAACATTACTAAAGCTTAAATCACACATAAAACCCCACACATTAATAGTGGGAGACATCAACACCCCACTTTCACCACTGGACAGATCTGCCAAATCCAAACTTAATAGAGAAATAAAGGACTCAACTGATGTTATGACTCAAATGGACTTAATCAATATCTACAGAACATTCCACCCTAACAAAAAAGAATATACCTTCTTCTCAGCACCCCATGGAACCTTCTCTAAAATCGACCACATACTTGGTCACAAAGCAAATCTCAACAGATACAAAACAATTGGAATAACCTCCTGTGTTCTATCAGACCACCATGGTTTAAAGTTAGATTTCAACAACAACAAAAACTACAGAAAACCTACAATCTCATGGAAACTGAATAATACCCAACTGAATCACCAATGGGTTAAGGAAGAAATAAAGAAAGAAATTAAAGACTTCCTAGAGAGCAACAAAAATGAAGACACCACATACCCAAACTTATGGGACACTATGAAAGCAGTGCTAAGAGGGAAATTCATAGCACTAAATGCCCACATAAAGAAGTTGGAGAAATTTCACACTAGTGACTTAACAGCACACCTGAAAGCTCTAGAACAGGAAGAAGCAAAGTCAACCAGGAAGAATAGATGCCAGGAAATTATCAAATTGAGAGCTGAAATCAATAAAATAGAAACAAAGAGAACAATACAAAGAATCACTGAAACAAAGAGTTGGTTCCTTGAGAAAATCAACAAGATAGAAAAGCCCTTATCCAAACTAACCAAAAGACAGAGAGAGAGCATCCAAATTAACAAAATCAGAAATGAAAAGGGAGACATAGCAACTAACACTGAGGAAATCCAGAAAATCATCAGGTCATACTTCAAAAACCTCTACTCCACAAAACTGGAAAATCTAAAAGAAATGGATAATTTTCTGGATAGGTACCACATACCTAAGTTAAATCAAGACCAAATAAACTATTTAAATTGTCCAATAAACCCTAAGGAAATAGAATCAGTCATTAAAAGTCTCCCAACCAAAAAAAGCCTAGGACCAGATGGTTTCAGCACAGAATTCTACCAGATCTTCAAAGAAGAGTTAATACCAATACTCTTTAAATTGTTCCACACAATAGAAACAGAAGGAACATTACTGAACTCCTTCTATGAGGCTACAATTACCCCTATTCCTAAGCCAAACAAAGATGCAACAAAGAAAGAGAACTACAGACCGATCTTCCTCGTGAACATGGATGCAAAAATGCTCAATAAAATACTGGCAAACAGACTCCAAGAACACAAAATAATTATCCACCATGATCAAGTAGGCTTCATCCCAGGAATGCAAGAGTGGTTCAACATATGAAAGTCCGTCAATAATACACCATATAAACAAGCTGAAAGAAAAAAACCACATTATTATCTCACTAGATGCTGAAAAGGCATTTGACAAAATCCAATACCCCTTCATGATAAAGGTCTTGGAGAGATCAGGAATACAAGGAACATACCTAAACATAATAAAGGCAATTTACAGGAAGCCAACAGCCAACATCAAATTAAATGGAGAGAAACTCAAAGCAATTCTACTAAAATCAGGAACAAGGCAAGGCTGTCCACTCTCTCCATACTTATTCAATATAGGACTTGAAGTTCTAGCCAGAGCAATAAGACAACATAAGGAGATTAAGGGGATACAAATTGGAAAGGAAGAAGTCAAGCTCTCGCTATTTGCAAATGACATGATAGTATACATGAGTGACCCCAAAAATTCGACCAAGGAACTGATACAGCTTATAAACACCTTCAGCAACATAGCAGGATACAAGATTAACTCAAAAAAATCAGTAGTCCTCCTATATACAATTGACAAACAGGCTGAGAAGAAAATCAGAGATACATCACCCTTTACAATAGCCACAAATGATATAAAATACCTTGGGGTAACTCTAACTAAGCAAGTGAAGGATCTATATGACAAGAACTTTAAGTCCCTGAAAAAAGAAATTGAAGAAGATGTCAGAAAATGGAAAGATCTCCCATGCTCATGGATAGGCAGGATTAACATAGTAAAAATGGCAATCTTACCAAAAGCAATCTACAGATTCAATGCAATCCCCATCAAAATACCAACACAATTCTTCACAGACCTGGAAAGACCAATATTCAACTTCATATGGAAAAAAAAAAACAAGATAGCCAAAAGAATCCTGTACAATAAAACAACCTCTGGAGGCATCACGATCCCTGACCTCAAGCTCTATTATAGAGCTACAGTAATAAAAACAGCTTGGTAGTGGCATAAAAACTGACCTGTGGACCAATGAAATCATATTGAAGACCCTGACATTAAACCGCACACCTATGAGCATATAATTTTTGACAAAGAAGCCAAAACTGTACAATGGAAAAAACAAAGCATCTTCAACAAATGGTGCTGGCATAACTGGATGTCAACATGTAGAAGGCTGCAAATAGATCCATATCTGTCACCATGCACAAAACTTAAGTCCAAGTGGATCAAAGACCTCAACATAAATCCAGCTACTCTTAACCTGCTAGAAGAGAAAGTAGGAAGTAGTCTTGAATGCATTGGCATAGGAGATCACATCCTAAATATAACACCAGTAGCACAGACACTGAGAGAAACAATCAATCAATAGGACCTTTTGAAACTGAGACGCTTTTGTAGAGCAAAGGACATGGTCAACAAGACAAAGCTACAGCCTACAGAATGGGAAAAGATCTTCACCAACTCCACATCTGACAGAGGACTGATATCCATAATATATAAGGAACTCAAGAAATTAGACATCAAAATGCCCAATGGTCAAATTAAGAAATGGGCTATAGAGCTAAACAGAGAATTCTCAACAGAGGAAGCTCAAATGGCTGAAAGACATTTAAGGAATTGCTTAACATCCCTAATCATCAGGGAAATGCAAGTCAAAACGACTCTGAGATACCACCTTACACCTGTCAGAATGGCTAAGATCAAAAACACTGAAGACAGCTTATGCTAGAGAGGATGTAGAGCAAGGGGAACTCTCCTCCACTGTTGGTGGGAAGGTAAGGTTTTACAGCCACTTTGGAAATCAATATGACACTTTCTTAGAAAATTGGGAATCAGTCTCCCCCAAGACCCAGCTATACCACTCTTGGGCATATACCCAAGGAATGCTCAATCATACCACAAGGGCACATGGTCAGCTATGTTCATAGCAGCATTATTTGTAATAGCCAGAACCCGGAAACAACCTAGATGTCCTTCAACTGAAGAATGGATAAATAAAATGTGGTACATATACACAATGGAATACTACTCAGAAGAGAAAAACAATGACATCATGAGGTTTGCAGGCAAATGGATGGATCTAGAAAAAATCCTCCTGAGTGAGGTAACCCAGACTCAGAAAAACAAACATGGTATGTACTCACTCATAGGTGGATACTAGATGTAAAACAAAGGAATACTAGACTGCTACTCACAACTCCAGGGAGGCTACCTAGAAAAAAGGACCCTAAGAAAGACACAGGGATCGCCCAATGACAGAGAAATGGATGAGATCTACATGAGCAAACTGGACATGATTGGGGGTAATGAAGGGCAAAAGTCGAGGAAAAGAGAGCTTAGGGGAGCAGGAGATCCCAGTTGGATCAAGAACAGAGAGGGACAACAAGGAAAAAGAAACTATGATAAATGAAGACTCCATGGGAATAGGAAGAAGCAAAGTGCTAGAGAGGTCCCCAAAAATCCACAAAGATACCTCCACAATAGACTACTGGCAATGGTTGAGAGAAAGCCCGAACTAACCTACTCTAGTGATTGGATGACCAAACACCCTAACTGTCATGGTGGAACTCTTATCCAATAACTGATGGAAGTGGATGCAGAGATCCACGGCCAGGCCCCAGGTGGAGCTCCAGAAGTCCAATCGGCAAGAAAGAGGAGGGATTGTATGAGCGAGAATTGTTGAGACCATGATTGGAAAAAGCACAGGGACAAACAGCCAAACTAGTGGAACCACATGAACTATGAACCAATCGCTGAGGAGCCTCCAACTGGATCAGGCCCTCTGGATAAGTGAGACAGTTGATGAGCTTGAACTGTTTAGGAGGCCCCTAGGCAGTGGAACGGGACCTGTCCCCTAGGCAGTGGAACGGGACCTGTCCTTAGTGCATGAGCTGGCTGTTTAGAGCCTGGGGCCTATGCAGGGACACTTTGCTCAGCTTGGGTGAGGGGAGGAGGGGACTGGACCTGCCTCGACTGAATCTACCAGGCTGAGCTGAATTCCCAGGGGAATCCTTGCCCTGGAGGAGATGGGAATGGGGGGTGGGCTGGGGGGAGGGCGGGGGGGGGCTGGAGGAGGGAGGACAGAGGAATCCATGGCTGGTATGTAAAATTAAATTAAGTTATAAAATAATAAGAAAAATGTTTTTTCCAAAGAATAGAGATTTTGCATTCCTACCCCAAATTAACTAAAAAGTTAGTAAAAAGTACCTGTTTTTTTTTTTTAAAACTCCTTTTATGGATAAGATCATTTTCATTTAAATTAATGGAGATTTACATGAAAACTTCAATCTTGTAGGCCAGCTGAAGTTTGGTCACTAAACACTATTGTAATTCCATTCATCCCAGATTCATCAGGCAAAATCGCTCTCACCTCAGATGGAGGAATGGGTATCTCATTCATGAGCCAACTATGAGTGACCATGGCCAAGGTTGCCCTTAAATAATATTTAATAATGTTTGGTCAACTTTGATAGTTACAGAATAAAAGGAAGTCATGATCCAAGAACTTTCTCTGGTTCATAGATAGGGCTGTCAGATAGGTGGGTAACAGAAAAGAGGGGAAATGCCCACTGTAGTTTTCAGATGCTGATTATTGGCATTTTTAGTGTTTGTGTGGATGTTAACCTGGTAAGTTAATTTATCCAATAGCATTACCACTGAAAGTCACATTAGGACATCAGGCCCACCACAGAAGACAGGAGTAGCTATTAAGAGGACTCAGGAGACAGAGACAGGAGGATCTCAGTGAGTTCAAGGCCAGCCTGGTCTCCAAAGGGAGTTCCAGGAAAGGAGCAAAGCTACACAGAGAAACCCTGTTTTGAAAAACCAAAAAAAAAAAAACCCCAAAAAAAAAAAAACCAAAAAAAAAAAACCAAAACAAAAAAAACGGAGGACTAAAGATAGCCTAAGATAATTTGGCTCTGTGCCAGCATCATTCCAACTCTTCATGATTAGGAAGTTCTCTTCAGTCAATCAGCCATGAAGAATCTTTAGCACAGGCATGGCTCTTTTTTCAGTTATACTAACTGAGAAGCCAGGGACCGCAGTGTTTTTGCTCACTTGACATTCTATCACGGCATCCAATTTCATTTCTAATACTACTTGTTAAACTTTGCTTTTATAAAAATTCTACTTTTGCATTTGTGAAAGACAGGCATTTTTATATAATAAAGGAATTTTAAATTTCATCTTCTGGCAGGTAGGAAGTCGTGAAACAAAAGAATTAGCACTTATTTGCAGTGTAAAAGCAAAAATGTCTCCAAGGACGACTTCTGGGAAAACATATTTCAATCAAACTGACTGCTCAGCCAAGGAAGAAGAGAGTGTTCATCATTTACAGTGTTCTGTATTTCTAAGAGGAACCTCTGAAGACAAGGAAGAAGAGAGTGTTCATCATTTACAGTGTTCTGTATTTCTAAGAGGAGCCTCTGAAGACAAGGAAGCTGTCGTCTGTATGACCCACTTGCATGATAATGATGACATTGCTTTTCTGTAAACGATGCTAAGCTTCCTTCTCTCATCACAGAGGAGAATTCTGTGTTTCTGGAGAGATGATCAGAACATCCTTGGTTGAAGCACTGATATGAATTTCTGTGTCTGTATTGACATTGACTAGTTCTGTGATAGTAGATGGTGACTTAAGTTTTCCTATCTCTGTTCACTCATTATGTAAAATTTGCTCTGATCCTCATGATGCATCACATAGCAAATACCTTGTACTTGTTGTCCATGTGACTTTTGAAACATGACAAAGCTAATGCTTCCACAATCTACAAGTGTGGATCCCCTTTAGTATTTTTCCAATGAAGACTTAGAATTCTGTATTCAAGTCAGACATGAGAAATACTGGTAATAATTTACCAGACAGTGAGTGCTTTTGGCCTCCTATTGACTTGCTCCACAAGAAAAAGAAGCATATGGTCTTAGTGATCTTAACTCTAAAATCTGGACATTAGCCCTCTCTGTTCCTCAAACAGCTCTGCTTCTTCTTGTTGATACACACATGATTTTATGCATCTTGCAAATCTAGGTGCCATGAATGAGAGAAGAAGTGGCATTTGTCTTCCTGAGACTGACTTTGCTGGTTTGAATGAGATGTCCACAAGTTCTCAGGCATCTGAATATTGGTGGTTCAGTTGGTGACACTGTTTGCGTAAGTTAGGAGCTGTGGCTTTGCTGGAAGAAGTATGTGACTGGGACCAGCTTTGAGATTTACGATGTGAGCTGTCAGGCTGCTGCCCCAGTGGCCAAGCTTCCCCGCCATGATGGTGATGGACTCTCCCCTCTGGGATTGTAAGCCCGTGCAAATCCTGCCCTCTATAAGTTGCCTTGGTTGTGTTTTTATCAGAGCAATAGAAAAGTAACTAGCACACTGACTTAATTAGTTTAATAATTATCTGCAGCTGCATCCATCTTCAGGCAAACAACATAACTTCATTCATTTTGCTCCAAAATTTCTTTCATAAATGCACATCTGCACACATGTGTGTATGTGCTCGTGTGTGTGTGTGTGTGTGTGTGTGTGTGTGTGTGTATGCATACACATATATCTTGCATTTTCTTTATGCATTTCTGTTTACAGACACCTAGTTCAGTTCCAGCTTAGTTACTGTGAATAGCACTACAATAATCTTTATGTACAAATATCTCTGAGATCTGTTGACTTGGAGTCCTTCAGGTAAATACCCACCTATATCTGGGTCACATGGTAGATCTATTTTAGATTTTTAAGGAACAACCATGCTATTTTCTGTGGTAGCTGGACTAGTTCCCATTCCCACCAGCAATGCATAAGAGTTCCTGATCACCCACATTCTTTCCAGTATTTGTTATTATTTTTCTTAATGAATACCATTCTGACAGGGGCAAGATGAAATCTCAATGTATGTTTAATTCACATTTCTCTAAAGGCTAATGACATTAGATTTTTTTCATATGTTTATTGCCGTTTGTATTTCTTTTTTTGAGAACTGTCTGTTCACTTTTATGAGTCCATTTATTGATTGGGCTGTTTGGTTCCTTTAATTGTTTTACTTCTTTGTAAAATATAGCTATTAATCTTCTGCTTATCTAGAAAAGATTTTTCCTCAATTTTGTAGTCTATCTTTTCACTCAATTAACTTCTTCCTTTGCTTTGAAGAAGATTTTTAATTTCATGAGGTTCTATTTGTCAGAGGGGAAAATGTTGATATTGGCATTATTTCCTGAGCAACGGGGTCCTGCTGAGTGAGCCCCTGCCTGTGCCTTCACTGTGAAGTGCTTTTCCTACTTTTCCCTCTAAGAGAATTTGATTGTCTGTTAAGCTCTCCAACCCATCTGGAGTTGTTTTTTTTCTGCAGAATTCATTCCTCTCTCTATGGACATTTGGTTTTCCCAGCACTATTTGTTGAAGAAAATATCTTTTCTCCTGTGTATTTTGGCACTTTGTCATAACTCAGGTGGCTACTATACCTTTATGAGTTTATATGTGGTTGGTTCCTCCATTTTGTTTTACTAATCTACTGGACTGTTTTTCTAGTAACAAGTTACATGTGTTACTATGGTTCTGTGTTATAACTTGGAATCAGGCATGGTGATGTCTCTATTAACTGACACTAATGGCCTTTTGAAAAGCTATATGGAAACTTATTACTGTAGAAGCTTCCTAAAACATATACATAAATTAAAGGATTTTCAATGGAACTACCATATAATGGGGGAGACAATGCCCCAACTAGACATTACTTACTACCAAATAAAATCTCCCATACACACAAAGTTCATCTCAGAGGCTCAGAATGGCTCTAATCTACATCTGCTGCTGTCCTTGGGGGTCATCCCATGGTCATGGCATCTCCAATATGCTGGAGTTTTTAAAGATGACTCCATCATTTATGGCCTTCTGGCCTCTGAGGCTACACCTTCACCAATGGCATCCAATGGTACCAAGCTTCAGCTGCTCTCCGTGGCCCCTTCATGTCTTCAAAATCAATACTGCGTGAGAGACTCTTAACACATTACCAAGTTCAGCTGCCAGCATGAGATGTGGCCTTGGCTGGTTCTGGACCACAACTTCTGTGTGCTGACCCTGAGGAAACACTTCCTCAGTGATGCTGTTCTCTTCTTAATCACACCTAATTTCTCAGCCATAGCTGACAAATGACAATTGTCCCAGTAAAGCAAAAGTCATAGATTTGGGATGGAAACTTGTGTGTGTGGCAGGTAATAAGGGCTAGGAGGAGTCGGAGAAGAGGGTATAATAATCAGAATAAACATTATTATACATGTTTGAAATTGTCAAAGATGACTCAATAAAATCTTAAAATGTTGTATATTTAGTATACTTTATTATTTATGTATGTCATTGTTTTAAAGTTTATAGATTATAAGGAGATATTATATGAAATATACTATAAAATAAATAAAATTACATGACAAAAATTATTTATAGAGAAAGAAAGAAAACTAGAAACTTCATTTGTTGTAGCTGAACAAAGAAAGGGCACAAATCATATAAAGAAAAGTGAAGTGGTCAGCTGAAATTGGGTTTAAAGTTTGATTACTCAGATTTCCTTTTTTGTAGGCACTTACATTTTCTAATTTTTCTATAATAACTGTATACTCTTTTGAAATAATAGAAATAATTAAATATGAGCTATAACTGGTGGCTAGATCTGTAATCCTAATTACTCAGGAGACTGAGGCAAGAGGTTAGCTTACACACTCAGGGAAATCCTACTCAAAATTAAAAAAAATTAATTAAAAGAGAGTATAAGTGTTGTTTTTAAGTAAATCTCAATTGTTTGATTTTACCAATAAAAATTTGGTAAAAATTTGGCAGCCAGATGCTGGGATGAAAGCCTGCTAGATCAGAAAGGCAGAGAAAACACTCAGCTGACCTTCCTCAATGATGTCCCTGAAAAACTCCCTTTCTCCTCTGCCATTTCAAACAGAAAACCCCAAACTCAATATCCCTCCCATCTACTTCCTGTGCATTTCTCTATCCATCCTCCTGACTCCCTCTTACTCTCTATGGTATTTTCTTGTTCACTTCCTGTCAACTGGTTGCTTGCTCTGCCTCTTGACCTATGGTTGATTTTATTTAATCCTGTTTATAATATTACTCAGAAAGCTCTGGGATTAAAAGTGTATGCTAGGGCTGAGCCATACCACAACTAGAAACAGTTTTTTTTCAGTAAATAATGCAATCTCACAGATGTTCACAGTGTGATCAAATACCTAGCAACATGTAAGGCTAGGGATATAGCTCATTGATAGAGCACTCACCTAGCATGTGCGTGGCCCTCAGAACAAAACAAAATCTGATGAAAATTCTTAGAGAATAAAAATAAGGTTACATTTATCATGTCATATATTTTATTTCACACATCTGTATCAGTCATATATTATAGAATATTATTTTAAAATGTATTACATTTGTTTATGTTGTGGAACATTTGTTTAACGATGCAAAGATGTGTTGCATTCTTTTATGTTGCATTTGTTTAACGCTGTGAAGCTGTGATACTTTGCCTGTGTAAAGTACCTGATGGTCTAATAAAGAGCTGAATGGCCAATAGTGAGGCAAGAGAAAGGATAGGTGGGGCTGGCAGGCAGAGAGAATAAATAGAAGGAGAAATCTAGGAGAAAAAGAAGAAGGAGCAAGAGAACAAAGAGAGGAGGATGCCAGGGGCCAGCCAACCAGCCACACAGCAAGCCAAGGAGTAAAAGTGAAAGTTAGATATACAGAAGTAAGAAAAGGAAAAAGCCCAGAGGCAAAAGTTAGACAGTATAATTTAAGAAAAGGTGGCTAGCAACAAGCCAAGCTAAGCCGGTCTTTTATAATTAAGAATAAGCCTCAGTGTGGGATTTATTTGGGGACTGGGTGTCAGGCCCCTACAAAGAGCAAAAACAACCAACTACATTCATACATTATCACAGTTTCACTTCCAATAACTTTCAAAACCAAATGCTATGTATGAGTTGCAGAATAGAGTTTTTACTTCCCATTGCCTTCATAATTTTCTTCAAAAGATTTATTTGTTCATTCTGTATATGAATATGTGTCTGTGTGGAGTTATGTATACTTAAGTGCAGGTGCCCCCCGAGGCCAGAAGAGGGCATCAGAACCCTGGAGCTAGAGTTACAGGTGGTTATGAGTCAGCTGGCATGGGTTCTGGGAAATGAATTTTGGTCCTCTGCTGTAACAATGTGCACTGTAACTATGAGGCCATTTGTCCAATCCCACAGTCTTCATACTTTTGAAAAATATTCACAGATTACTTTTTAATTGTTTATTTTATTTCCAAGTATGTGCATGTGGAATTTGTATGTGTGTCTCTGTGTGTGTATGTGTTCGGGAGTGAAGGAGCTTGTATAGGTCAGATATATTGTGTGCCCTAGAACTGGAGTCACAGGTAATTGTCAACAGCCTGACGGGTGCTGGGAACTGAACTTGGGTTGTCTACAAGGGCAGTGTATACTCATAAGCACTGAGCAATCTCTCTAGCCCCCTTGACAAGTTATTTTTATTGATGTTTAAAATTGCATGAAGTAAGGGTTTTCATTATAACATTCCACACATACATACCATAGGCTTTGCCCACATTCACACCCTTTGTTGCCCTTTCCTATCCCCTTCTTCCTTCCCCTCTGGCATGCCCTCTTACTTTTGTGCTCTCCCACCTCTGACTCTACACAGAGAGGTAAATATTAGCTACTCACACTTGTGAAACTGCTCCTACTTAACATCATGACCTCTGGTTCCACCTATTTTTCTACAAATGGTATTTCATTTTTCTTTGCTATGATTAAAACACATTTGTGTATATATCCTATATTCTTTATCCATTCACTCATCAATGTATATTAGGCTGATTCATAACAGCTATTATGCAGCAAGCAATGTTGGTAGACAGGTATCTCTATGGTAAGATGACTTTTATTCCTGTGGGTATATGCCCCCAAATCAGGGCTTCATCGTGCTGAAGTTCTGTTTTTCAATTTTTTGAGGCATCTCTACACTGATTAGAAAATATGTTTAGACAATGATGTTCATAATAATTTCACTTGAAATACAGATAATATAGGAGAAAACCTACTGAGAACTGGTCTTAGAAAGCTATTGTAGCTCTATTAATGTGATGATAATTCTTACTCCAATACTATTTAATGAAGTAAGTGTAATTAAGTAAGACCTGAAGTATGAAGAACAAAACATTTACTCATACATAAAAGAAGAACAAAGAATAGGTGTAGGCAGAGATTTCCTGTCCTGGCAGCTGTTCCCAAATAACCACAGAGAGGCTTAATATTAATTATTTAACCTTGGCCAACAGCTCAGGATTGTTTCTACCTAACTCTTACAACTTAAGTTACTCCGTTTCTATTAATCTACATTCTGCCACGTGGCACTACCTCTCTTTCATCTTGCACCTCCTGTTTCCTCTCTGTTTCTGGCTGGCGACTCCTGTGCCTCTGTCCTTCTTCTCAGTCTCCTTAGTCTGGTTCTCCTACCTAAGCTTATCCTGTCCAGCTATTGGCAGTCAGCTTCATTATTAAACCAATCACAGAGACATATAGTCACACAGTGCAAAGGAGTATTCCACAGACTGGTAAGTTGTGGCTTGAATGAGAAACGCTCCCCATATGCTCATGCATTTGCACACTATGTCTCCGACTGGTGACAGTGTTTGGAAAGGTTATAGGAGGTTGCCAGAGACAACAGGCTTTGAGGGGTTTTACCTTACTCCACTTCTCCTGATTTTTTTTTCTTTCTTTGTGTGGATTAAATGTGATTGCTCTGTTTCCTGCCTGCCAAGCCAGCCTCATGTTTCTGCTGCACCCACCTTCCCTCTATTATGAAATAGAACTGCAAGCTAAAACAGACCCTCACTTCCTTAATTTCCTTTGGTCATGGTATTTAATCATAGCGAGAGAAAAGTAACTAATACCCCTCACACACACACACTACACATACACACAACACACTCACTCCACATTTTCTGTCCTTAAAATATATGCAGCTGCCACTACCACCTGAACACACACACACACACACACACACACACACACACACACACACACACTACATATGGCAGACCAAGATTGTTCACAGTGCTAATATCTGCTTGGTGAATATTATAAATAGTTTTGCATTATATCTGTATTGAATTTTCTAAATTCCCCATACTGAGTACTGATGAATATTTTAAAAATCAAAGATCACACTTAGCACCCTTAATTCCTAGGTTACATCTAATGATATTAAACAGAAAAGCTTAATAATTAGTAAATATATCAATAATTAGCCTTTAACTAATTATTAAAATGCATTATAATTAATAACTATATTTTCTCTACCTCACAGCACCCAAATTAAAAATACAACTGCTATGTGCTGGCTGGCTGCTTTCACCTTATTTAATTCTACCATGAGCTATGCTTATAAAAAGTAAGTTTCTCATGACTAGTTACACATTACTCCTCCATTATCACTTTACAGAGACTGTACACACATAATTACCAAAGTACCAAGTGAATGGGGAAGATGGCAGTGGCCTCTGGAGTTCTGGAGATCCTGAAAGCCCCCCTTTCCAAGGGACCTAAAGTCCACAAAACCCTGTGGTGAGGTGAGTGATGTTTTATTTTGACTGCAATTTTCATTAAAATAGGTATAACTGTATTTCTCTGATGGTTAGTAGTATTGTTAGTTATTAGGGATGTGCAAATTAAAGACTTATTTATTTTTATGTGCATGGGTGTCTTGCCTGCATGTTTATCTGAGTAAGGGTGCCAGATCCCTTGGAACTGGAGTTACAGGCAGCTGAGAACTGCCATGGAGGAGTTGGGAGTTGTACCTGGGTCCTCTGGAAGAGCAGCCAGTGCTCTTAACTGCTGAGCCATCTCTCCAGCACCGGGATATA
>CABHPP010120659.1:28896-42663 GCA_902168425.1 Peromyscus attwateri | reverse complement strand
CAGAGAACTCTCAACAGCAATAGCCTCAGTTACTATCTCTAAAGCAATAATTATCACCCTTTGCTTATTGTTCCTTGCATGAATTATATTAACCTGGATCTAATTTTCCTATTTCTAGTACATGTGGGTCTATGTTCAGTTGCCTGGTTTCTCTTTGACATTTGATAATAGTCACAGTTGTTAGATTCTGGATCTTATGAATGACTAATTGAAGGTAGAACTGTTTTATAGATCTGGTCAGACCAGTTGAACCAGTCTTCCACCATCAAGACAACAATTAGAATTAGTTTTTGGTAAAAGGAGTTTTTGAGTGAGAATGACATTACCTATATACAATTTGATAAAGTACTTTGTAGATTATGGTGGACAGTAAAATAATTGTGAACATAATTGCCATCATGAACTTTGACAGTCTTAAAATTGCAAGTGTTAAAAATAAATGGTGAATTTTTTTTAGACTACATATTCATAAGTCAAGTAAATTAGATATCTGAATGGGGTATGGGGTATCTCTACTTTTCCTTGAAAATGGAAAATAGATTGTTTTGTAGTCCTTGTGGTTCTATTTTACAAAACAATAATATGTCATTGTGTGAGGACATACATAGTCACCTTTTCCAGGACTTGACAGTGAATGATGGGGAAGGGCAGATGAGGTTTGTGATGATTTATTAAGAGTGACTTAAGTGACACCAAGGGGAAATCTATTCAAGAATGTAAGTAGTGCTTTCAGAATGCTGCAAAATTAAGTCCCCCTGAAGATAGACCATAGTCAGGCAGTTCAACGTGAAGTTCTAGCTACAGTTGTCTGAAGTTATTCTGCTCTGATGAATGTAGCAGCTCACTCAATGAAAAAAGAACTTTAAATGAATATGTCAATGGATAACAGGATAGAAAAGAATTCCACCAAGGCTTATCACTAGGTAATTAGCAAACCATGTCTTTTTCAGAGGATCAATTTATTTAACTTTACTTATTTTGTGCCCCTGGATGAATCCAAGGGTAGTGTTTGATGACTGCACAAAGAATCAAAGGACTCATATAAACATGTGTCATTCTACTGTGTGGTGAGCCACAAGAATATGTTATAAGAAGTCCAGTTGTGTTTTAAAGCTATACCTTGACCAGGCCAATGGTCAAGAAAGCCATCTAGCACGGACTATTTGGTGATACACAGCTTAATATTCACTGTGCCTTTCTTGTGCTCACAATTGGCATAGAATGTGTGTGTGTGTGTGTGTGTGTGTGTGTGTGTGTGTGTGTGTGTGTGAACTTCCTGCTTAGGCCAGTACTTGGATAAGGTCATGTAGGCAAAGCTAAGCAGGTATAGATGCATAGCTTTGTTTTTTGTGCAAATGAAGCTCACACCATCCTTTTGCCTTGAGGCCTAGGGGCTCTCCAGAGCAATTGACAGAGAACAAAAGAGGTTTTTACATATCAAGGTGGAAGGTAGGGTGGAGCAACATTCCTGAGGAGGCAAAGAATCACATGAAGGTGGGGGGGGGGGGCGCACAGGCATTTTCTGTAGAGGCAGACAGAACAGCATGACCAGGGAGAAAAGAAAGGTTTTGTAGATGGTAAGGCAGAACTCTAAAGTTCTGAGCCATGAGTAGAGAACAAGAACAAGTAGAGATGGAGAGCAAAGAAACAGAGGAGGAAGATGAGGCTGGAAGCATAAGAGCTTAGTTATTAGCATGACTATGAGAGGGCAGTAAAAGTGAGGACAAAGAGGAACTGAGTGTCAGGACGGGACTGAAGCTATGGAGACAGGATTTCATCCCAGAGAAATATAGTAGACAGACAAAGAGCTTGGTGTATCTAGATTTATCCCAGCCCTGAATGCCTGACGCAGCTGTAGCTGTATAGATAGAATTTTGTCTTAGAGGAATAAAGTTAACAGACATAAGAGCATAGTGTATGTAGATTTTTTTTTTCCCCTCAGATATCCCATGCTAGACGTAGCATCTTCCCCAGACTCTGGACAATCCATACTACTTAGTCTGAGGAGATGCAATTGATTGGTTAGTTGCAGTTAATAATAACAGGGGCCGTTATTTTCCCTAAAATAAAACTCGAATACCATCAATAATACATTGCAACTATTTGGCTTCAAAAAGATTAGATATCTAGAATGATCAGTGGATCAATAGATATAGGTAGATAATGATTGTGATGGTAAAGAAGAAGAAAGAAAAATGGATAGATGGTAAATATATCAATCAACATAATAAATAGATACAGATAAATAGCAAATAATAGATAGGAAAGTAGTTGATAACTAAATAGATAGTAGATAGGTGAATGATAGATTGATAAGTTATAGTTATATGTATATATAGATGATAGGCAGATAAATTAGATAATAAAGAGAGGTAATAGTTGGTGTAGATGGGTTGATAATAGATGATAGATAAAGAGATTGCCTCAAACATACATGAATTAGAACTGAGTAGCAATGCAGGTTGACTGAGTGATCCTGGACATTCTGCAACTAGGACTTGATTTCTACAATATACTTGGCTCCACTGTCATCGCTATAGTTTTATTTAAATAGAAACACTTTTGACTAAAGCACTTGGCTTTCGTGGTGATCAGGACAAGACTCATACAAACTTAAACTTGATGTAAGTTTAATTCATATTAACTGCAACAATCGTCCTAAGGTTTCTTTCTTCTTCTGTTTTCCAGGCTTCTTGAGCACAGGGGATCAGGCTGCCAAAGGAAACTATGGGCTCCTTGACCTCATCCAGGCTCTAAGATGGACTAGCGAGAACATTGGGTTCTTTGGTGGTGACCCCTTGCGGATCACTGTGTTTGGATCAGGCGCTGGGGGTTCATGTGTCAATCTGCTGACTTTATCCCATTATTCTGAAGGTAACCGTTGGAGCAATTCAACCAAAGGTATTATGCAGGTTGCAAATTTTGACAATTTTGGTGTCTGCATGCCACCACCATCAGTACTACGTGATGCTGTGTAGATATTTCTTTGTTCCAACTGAGTGTTAGGTTGGGCTTAGTAACTGTTTAAAGCTCTTTCTTTAGCCTTTCTATGCATGTTTACGTTTCTGTCAGACTCTTTCCTTTGTCTTCCGTGAAGCTGGGTAAGATGCTCTTCCAAGTCCACTTCATAATACTTAGGATTACAGTCATTTTCCTTTTTGCTAAACGGTGACTTGAGGGAAAGTCAGAGAAACTCTCAACACTGTCCTTTCTGTTTATCAGTAATCAAAATCAAGTATTTTAAAAATAGGGACATCGATACTTGAAGCTATTTATTAGTATGGAACCAATGAGGCAGTCAGAAACTAGTTTGTCTGGGAACATGTGATTCTTCCTGTTGCCTAAGGAAAGAATGGATATTTGATTAGTTTGCATGCGTGATCCAAAATTGTCAAAGCATTGAGGTCACTAGTAGAGTCTTTGATTACAAAGAAAAAAAAAACACATTTGGTTTTGTGGTTTTTCTATTTTCAACTCAATTTTGTTTGTTTGGTTTTTTTTTTCCTTCTAAAGCTTGGCAAAGTGGTCTGGAGCACTAGCTTTCTTTAGTCCACAAAATATTTTTATTTCCATTTTCTGACTTTGAGTACTTTCTCTAAAGTGCCTGCCATCTTACCAGGCATTCAGTCACTCATTACAATTCCATTATTGACTGGATTACAATTCCATTATTAAATGTTAGAACAGAAGAGCTATTTGAAGAAACTCACAAAGCAAGTACTTTCTGGCTATTATCTATATGCAACAAAGAAGGAAACAGAATATTCATCAACAAAGAACATCTTTGATTTTCTACTTCCTTGTTGTTATTGTATGTATGAGGAAAACAAGTTATTCATTGTCAAGTGAAATTCATAGACTCTCAGTTTCCAAAAATAAAATATTTACTTTTGTAATTTGTAATTATGGGTATGTGTGTGAAGGGCTGGTATATTTATATAAATGCCACTGTCCACAGAGGCTACAGTCAACAGTCTCTGGAAATAAGAGTTACAGGTGGTTGCAAGTCGTTGGAAAAGGGTGCTGGGAACTGAGCTCTGTCCTCAGCAAGAGCATGCATTATTATATGATCCTAACACCAAGACCTCTCTCCAGCCTCAAGAACAGGCAGTGTGAACTCATATACAGTTTTAGTTATCAAAGATACATTTGGAATTCTAAGAGAATAGACAGTCATTAGTAAGTAGGACACATTTTATATAGCCTTAACTTATTATCATGGTTTACATGGCTTCTCATTTAACAACAGTAGGTTTATGATTTGAAGTAACATGATGATAAAGATGTAACATTTTTAATTGAGTAGATATACTGCTCTATCATAAAATTGCTTATTTTGAAGTGATAACGTTAGAGTTTTTTAATTAAGCAAATTAGATTCTCCCATTCTTAGTATGAAATAAGTGCTAATATTTAGTTAAGTCAGCATTGGGCAACCTACACAGAACTCTGGGGATCATTTGATCAAATGTGGGCCCAATACCAGTGTCAGCCAGTATCACAAGAGCACTGGATAAGGAGACACATCAGTTCACCAGGTGCTCATGACTTGGCAAGACAGTAAGCAGAGGCAAATGGTTCAGCAGACAGCTGAGAGTGCTCCCTTCCATCACACTCCTTAAGGAAATATATCTGGGTCTGATATGGACTTGAGTTTGGTCTAGTTTAAAACCCCTCTCAAGAGCTGCCTATCCCTACCTGGAAGGGCATAGACAATTCCCTGAAATTCTCAAATAGTCTCTACCCACAAGACAGACCTGAATTTTTGAGGCTATAAATCCAATGAAGGGTTCCATACTTCTCAGGTATGTAGCTTCCAGGAATCACCAACCTCTCACATACACTTAACAAAGCCTTCTCATCAACAATAAAATAAGTGGCTTTCCTGGGGTCATCTAGTCACCATGTTTCAAGTGATATTTAATATAAAATGATAAATAACTTTTGATACATTTAATGTCACTGAGTACCTGAGATAGGAAGGAATACCATTTTTTAAATAATCAAGTTTATTTTAATCATAAATACTTTATTTAGTAAAGTATTCTTCTGCTCAAGTATCAACAGTTTCTACATTTGTTACATTGCCAAAATGTCTATAATTTGCTCTGGTGAACTTTGCCCCATCAAAGCAAAAGAGATTCAAGAAACCCAAAAACAACAAAAAAATTAATTCAGTATTGTTTAAGCTTTTGAGTGTTTTTAAAATTACCTAGAAACACAATAATGACATATTGGCGAAATTATTAAGGCCACTCCACGTAGTTAAAAGGAAGATTTATTTAGTGGGTAACTTACAAATGAAGGTCTCCAGGGCCTCCCTTGGCCCCGCCTTGTAGGCGTGACAGTTGCCAAAGTCTCAATGGGGGTTGGAACTTCCAGATCAAAGCTGGAATGGCTACCCACTACAATGACATATGTAAATATACATACATGTAAGGAGAGAACTCTGAAACCAATTCAGACATGACTTTCACATTTTGTGTAAAGAACTATTTTCTCCTTAACATATATGACTGATTGAGCATGTTTTTTAAATGAATGAAAACATACCCAAATCTGAAAGTGGATAATAAACATGAATTTTTAAATAAGATAGATAACCTATATATTTTAAAAGAATGCTATTAGCAAATACTCCAGTGAATCAAGTGTATTTGTAAATATTAATAGCACACATCTGTTCCCAAGCTGCATGTGGAGCAATAATTTATAGCTCTTAAATGAATCAAATAAAAAAACTGGCATATATATATATATATATATATATATCGTATTCTGTGATAAAATACAGCAGCATACATTCAGCAGTAGAAAAAGTTGAATTACTCCCTTCACACTGTTCCTGCTGATGTTTTCCCTCTAACTTAGTGAAGGCACGTCTTAGGTTGTCTTCTTCAGAAAGATTAATATTCATCATACAATATCTGGCAAAGAGATCTAGAAATAGTATGTTGTAAGTTATATTCTGTTTTGTGTGATATCAGGGACATCCCCAGGGTATTGACACATCCCTAGTCCCTATATCTCTGTGAGGCTCAAACAATAGTTTTTTCAAATGAAATCTAGTTAAAACAAGCACTACACAATCATTTTGAGTGAAGATAGATATGCAGCCAAATTGAAAGAAATGTTGCAATCTGGCGAGGAGGAAGAGGAGAGAATTGGCTTTATCCTGTCATTGTTAATGATATCTAATACTCATCAACTAAAATATTTGAGTCCTTTAAATACCCATGCTTTCCAACTTTACCTCTTCTCCTTACTTTGTCTTTGAGACTGCAAAATTTGGAAACCCAAAGCGAATTCTGCTGTAAATATAAGACCTGGACCCACTTCTCTGTTTTTTTTTATACCCTGGGGATAACTTTATGTACCTTCTCTTAGACATAAAGTATCTGTGTTTTGAGTTGTACTTGGGATATTATACACATGTCTAAAATATCAGATGTTAATTTGGGACCATAAAATTCTTCAATGATCACCTAAAACTCTCTGTTGATTTCCCCATAGGACTTTTTCAACGAGCAATAGCTCAGAGTGGAACAGCCCTTTCCAGCTGGGCTGTTAGTTTCCAGCCTGCAAAATATGCTAGAATGCTGGCCACAAAGGTTGGTTGCAATGTGTCGGACACGGTAGAGTTAGTGGAATGCCTGCAGAAGAAGCCTTACAAAGAACTTGTTGATCAAGATGTTCAACCAGCCCGATACCACATAGCCTTTGGACCTGTGATCGATGGTGATGTTATACCGGATGATCCTCAGATACTGATGGAACAAGGAGAGTTCCTCAACTATGATATAATGTTAGGAGTTAACCAAGGAGAAGGGTTGAAGTTTGTTGAAAATATAGTAGATAGTGATGACGGTATATCAGCCAGTGATTTTGACTTTGCTGTTTCTAATTTTGTTGATAATTTATATGGATATCCTGAAGGCAAAGATGTTTTGAGAGAAACCATTAAATTCATGTATACTGACTGGGCTGATCGCCATAACCCTGAAACTAGAAGGAAGACATTGTTGGCTTTGTTTACGGACCATCAGTGGGTAGCACCTGCTGTGGCTACAGCAGACCTTCACTCAAACTTTGGTTCACCTACATACTTCTATGCCTTTTATCATCATTGCCAAACAGATCAAGTTCCAGCTTGGGCTGATGCAGCTCATGGAGATGAGGTTCCCTATGTGTTGGGAATCCCCATGATTGGCCCTACAGAGTTGTTTCCTTGCAATTTCTCCAAGAATGATGTGATGTTGAGTGCAGTGGTAATGACATATTGGACGAATTTTGCTAAAACAGGGTATGTATTTGAGGAATGAACTTTGGTATAATTTTAATAACCAATACCCTTTTTAGTATTCTTGAAGAATGTGCATATGTACTTAAATTGTCTAAAATATTTTGTTTTGTATGTTTATTTGCTCTATGATACCAGGGATTGAAAACAGGAACTTTAACATGCCAGAACACATAATCCATTACTATGCTATATTCCTGGTCCAATGTAGTAGATCAACACCAGCAGCATATTGACTTCATATTAGAAATTACTTCTATATTGTAATGCTTCAAACAGTTATTACCTTACTACTTTTGAATTTTAAAAGTTTATTAAGAAATACTTGTATCTTTATTTCATTGCTCCACAACAATATTACTTTGACTTCTCGCTTGCATAGGTCAGAGCATCACTGTTTTCAGCAGTGATGAACATTATTTCCTAGTATTTACCAGTTCATAATACTGTATGTGTTTTAAATATTCATCTTGGATTCTATGGATCTCACTGAACACAGAAAGGAACCTGACCTTCTGGCAGCTTCATATAGATACTCCTATGTAGGGTAGGTAAGCACTGTGATGACATACATCTCTTCATATGCCAGTCCCAAATCCAGAATTCACTCTTCGATGCAATATTTCTGTTACAATGCCTCTGAGAAAAGTCAAACATATTATGTGAATATTAATTTTTAAAAATTTTTGTTTACTATGATTAGTGTGTGTGTGTGTGTGTGCGCGCGCGCGCGCGCGCGCGCGCTTGCATATGTTATATGTTCATGAGAAGAAATGCTGTGGTGTACTTGTAGATGTTAGAGAACAACTTCATGGAGTTTGTTCCTTCTGCCTACCCTTAGATTGTTTCCAGGGATTGAAGTCATGCTGGCAAGCTTGTCCAGAAAACATATCCACTGCTGAGCCTTTTTTTCTGGACCTAAAATAATTAAAATCACTTTGAATAGATGGTAGTTCATCTCTAAATGAACAGGGAACAAGAATGTGAAACTTACTAGCTTTGCATTATCATATACGTCATTTTTTAACATATTTCTAAATTGAGGCAAGTTAATGTTAAAACATAATCTAATGTTTTGCTGAGCTAACTCTTCAATTAGACGTTAAACATAGAGTTTTTACTAAGAAAAAGAGTAAATCATGTGTGTCCTCATAGGTTCTTTCTTGTCTTTCTACCCCTTTTCCTAGTGACCCAAATCAACCAGTTCCTCAAGACACAAAATTCATTCATACCAAACCCAACCGCTTTGAAGAAGTAGCATGGACCAGATATTCCCAGAAAGACCAACTTTATCTCCATATTGGATTAAAACCAAGAGTCAAAGAGCATTACAGAGCCAATAAGGTAAATCTCTGGTTGGAGCTGGTACCTCATCTGCATAATCTCAATGACATTTCTCAGTATACCTCGACAACAACTAAAGTGCCATCGACGGACATCACTCTCAGACCTACAAGGAAAAATTCCACGCCTGTGACATCAGCCTTTCCCACTGCCAAACAGGATGATCCCAAACAACAACCCAGTCCCTTCTCAGTGGATCAGAGGGACTACTCCACAGAGCTGAGTGTCACCATTGCAGTGGGGGCATCTTTGCTGTTTCTGAACATCTTGGCCTTCGCAGCCCTGTACTACAAGAAGGATAAGAGGAGACATGACGTCCACCGGAGGTGCAGCCCTCAGCGCACAACCACCAATGACCTGACCCATGCTCCGGAAGAAGAAATCATGTCCCTCCAAATGAAGCACACTGACTTGGATCATGAGTGTGAGTCCATCCATCCACATGAGGTGGTTCTTCGGACCGCCTGCCCCCCAGATTATACCCTAGCGATGAGGAGGTCACCTGATGATGTTCCTTTAATGACACCTAACACCATCACAATGATTCCCAACACTATACCAGGGATTCAGCCCTTACACACATTCAACACATTTACTGGAGGACAGAACAATACACTGCCCCATCCCCACCCCCACCCCCATTCACATTCAACAACCAGGGTATAGCCAGATGAGAGAGACAAACTGATTTTTTTTCTGATGGAGTACAGTAAAAGATTATTGAAGATTCCTTGGCTTTCAACTTGGAAGACTCTCACTATTTAACTAAGGAGGAATATTATGTGAATATACATATCAAGAACTTTGGGGGTTTTGAAAAATGAATTGTATATAGATATACACACAAATCAACTTTAAAAAACAAATTTCAATTGCTTGAAGCAATTGTTCTGAATGATACTTTTTCATTCACATTCAAGAATTAATTTGTTGAAGATTTAAGTTGCATACTGGAGTTAGGCATGTGGAACACCAAACAGGAAAGTACTGTGTCTGAAATCCTTAAAAAAAAAAAGAAAAACAAAACTAAAATCAACTATGAATATGCACAAGGGACACACCAATGGAATGTCAGATAATTTCCGTCAGTTTTCATTTGGAGCCCTTTTATTGTGTAGACCACATTTGCATAAGTACACAGAGCACTGACGCTGTTAATGACATAGCAAAGGCTCATGCTGACAATTGCCAGTAACACAAAGGAGTTTAAAGACTGGCAGGTACAACGGTATCACATAAGTGCTGTCAGTACTAAGGCGTGGGGATCAAGGAGACTGGATATTTTTAGCACGATGTGCATGATAATTTATATGCTTGGTGGCTGTGCTGCTGATTAAGCCGTAATTAAAATTCTTCTCATTCCATTGGAGTTTTTAATAGGAGCTTCCTCCATCAATTGGCAGAACCCAAAGAAGATTTTATAAGGGGCAAAAGTAATTACAATACAATAATTCGCAGTAGTTTCAATAATAGAGGGAATAGTTATTAAAGTCTATGGAGAAACTATAGGTACAGTGGTGAATACTCACTGATACGAGTCCCAGAAAATTTCCTATGAGTTTAATGTTCTTTTCACTCCCATATAAGTAATTTATAGAAATGCATTCTAATTGGACACGTGTTAGCTGTGGATCTATAATTTGCTGCAGGTTTCTTACTCTGAAGTTTGTCCCTTTGGTAAGGTGAAGTGCCACAGTTTTTCAGGGTGTAAGAATGCCCCAATAGTACCGCTCTGATTACAGTTCTCAGTTAATTGATTTACTCATGTTGCATGACAAAATGTTTACTACTAATAATTCAATATAAAGTTCAGTCCCTCTTCACTCTGCTTCTCTTTCTCACTGAGGTTCACTTGACTTTCCTCATGAGATCTCAGTAGAGGACAACATAGGTACAGAACCTAGGGGAGTCAACAGCTGGAGGGTTTGTCTTTCACACATGAATTATCTAAGACCACAGGAAACTCTGAATCCCCTGTTGTTTACCAGTAATATCAGTATACCACAGACCTTTCCAAATGTTTGTATATGTAATCAGATGTACATTTATATTAAAAATTGAGATGGACTTAAAGAGCACATCCTGATAAATGATTTCTCTCTTATCTGTACTATATTTCTATTAGACTAAAGTTATGTGATTTTTTTTTACCTTTTTTCAGATGACTAGCAATTTTGATAGTTTGTAAGATAACGCAAAGGACTTTCTCTGACTAACTGAAGTAACAGAAACCTTTCTTTCCAGCTACTCTTTTTCAAGAATTGAAAGCTTATTATACAAAAGAAAACACTTGTATACTACTTGATGGGAAGGACTTTGTGTATCTATCTCGACCACGTCAGTGGTCCTATGGTGAAATAAAGATAATCTGGATAATGATGATTAGTCAAATGCTAAGAGACATGGTCTTTGCTCATTAAAGAGCTAAAATGTTTATTGCTGTTTTGTCTTTTATTTTGTTTTTCCAAAAAAGAAATCTAAAACAAATGAAACAAGACTGTCTCAGAGTCATTTTTCTAGAACAGTAGGGTTTGAAGATACATAGGCAACTGGAGAAAACACAACTGTGTATTGAAAAGCAGGTCTCATTTCAAATGACCCTTGGAATTTCAGTGCTACTAGCTTAGAAATTCCAGGAACTCACAAAAAATATTACCTTTGCAATTTTAAATACCCCTTCCCTGAGGCATCATACAAACATAGCACCCGTTGTTTTTGCTTAAAAACACGAGTTCTCATGTTGCTCACCAGGGGAAAAATCCATTGGAAAAGAGAAATAAGGGTACAATATGTCATGAAGTAAGGTATCTCTCATAATACAGGAGTGGTTAAACTGTCAATCATTTTAAAAAGTGTTCTCCTTCAAGAGAATTTGAAAGTGCTAAGAAAGATATTGAGCTAACACTAAAAGATAAAAATCTACTTCAAGAAACTTATATGATTATAGCTTCTACTCCAAAGCACTAAATATCAATAAAATGTTAAGAATTGTTCCACTTAAATACAATTCTCTGTCATAAGCTAAGTCTTCAATGTCCGGAATAGTCTACTCACCATTGCTGACTGACCTGACCATGCTTTAGACTGTGAGCTGCCACTGTAAATAAAGAAAAAGGACTGTGTAGCGGCTGAAGCGCAGTTTTATTACCCAACTGTCTCTTACTGTGTTAAGCAAACAATAAGATCAGAAATAGAAGGGACAGTAAATAAGTGGTGAGTGACCACTTTCACACTCTAATATTAATTACTTCCCTTGGAAAAATCATCCTGTTATGTTGTGGTGGTTACTCCATTTCCATCTTACTGTAAAAACATAATACACTTCTCTGATGTCTACCTTTTGACAGTGCAGTTCCTGCTCCATATTAATTGAGGGAAATATTTTTAAAATAGACCATAACCTGATTGTTTTCTGAAACGGAAGGAAGACAAAGCAGTTAGCTTTTAGGGCTGCCCTCTGGGGATGTGCAAAGGGATTGTGAAGCAGTGTGAGGAGCTAGTCAAGTTTGTTACTACAGACTGACTTCCACAACATGAAATGATGTCTTGCATGAACTATCTGCAAAGCTGAAATACAGTTTTTAAATGAAAGCAAAAATTTGACATTTTTATTCAGTTTTATCTAACGTGTTTGGATTGTATTTGTCTAGAAGATAATTTCCCTTGGGGGAGAAGTGAATACTAAAGTTAAATAAATATCTTAGCATTATTTATCAATTCAGATTTTCTCGATTGAAATTAAATAGCAACAGAACAAGGATAGGATTCTTAGAATTCATACAGACATCAAGCCAAAATAATTTTTTGCTGTTTTGTTTTTACATAATTTTGCCAACATTCATCAAAAGATTTATGTTGTTTTCAGTATGAGCTTAGAAACATTGAAATGCCACATTTAATAGTTTAAATGTTATTGAATACATTAAATGTGAATAAAATCTAGTTTGTTATAGATATTTAATAAATTTGAGCACTACCTTTCATGTAATATGGAATATAATTTTCTGAATCATCACAAATATCCAACTTAGAGACTTTTTTTCAGCTCAAAGCAGAAATTATTTCATTCATTTTAAATCTAAAAGTTGATCTAGAATATATTTTAATGCAGACCATTGGACATATAGAAAAGGAAAACAACAATGCAAACTTCAAAAGAATTTCCAACCATATGTGATACTGGGGTATCAAAGCACATAGTGTGATTCTATTACAGCAGTGGAATACCACACTCAATGCTGTACCCGTGCTTACAACAGCAGTGATGCACCCGCGGGTGTAGTTGTACTGACGCGCGTATGACCGTCAGGGAGGATGCAGACAATGGGACGGCCGGGCCCACTTTCTGAATCACTGCTGTGGTTTCTTTGGCAAGTCTCACTGAAATATTTTCACAAGACCAGACGATGAATGGAATTCCTCAGAAGCTGTCAATAACCATGACAGCCCTTTGATGCTTGTAATTTTGTTTACTTCTGTGTGATTGGTTCAAACTCCTGGCCTTTTATTTCCAGTAATTAGTTGTTATAGACTATCACTTTTTAATGTGAGTGAAAATTTGATAATTTGGTTATACTTGCTCCCAAATAAATTTAATTAATGAGCACTTCTCTGCTGAGATTTTGTTATCATTCATTTAATTATCCTGACCAGCTTTACTGTTAGAGCACTTGTCTTGGTTTTTCAGTCACTATTTACTATAGTCACAGTAAATAATGAGGGGATGCCTCCTTCCCACCTCCGGCACTGGGCATGGTAACAACAAATCTCCAAATTTTCCTCAAAACTCTAAGCTTCGTACTGAGGTACAACATCGGGCTAACTTGACTCTTTTCTATCAATTATGATTTGGTTTTAATCTAGTTAGCTGTATTTTTGTTTAGGCCTTAAATCAATTCTATTTGTTTAGCCTTACAGAAAACACAGACTAGAAAACCATTGCACAGCACTCAAGTGCCTTCTCTTTCTGGTATTTATTTAGAAAACATCATTTTGTTTTTAAATTTGTACCCTCTGGTAATTTCATTTAAAAATGTAAAATACAATGACTATGGTATCAGTTGCTAATAAGGGAAATTTATTTAGAAGTCATGAATTTAATTATTTGATTTTTGTGTCATTTC
>CABHPP010120659.1:0-28886 GCA_902168425.1 Peromyscus attwateri | reverse complement strand
ATTGGTAACACTTCCATCTTTTAACCTAAAAGTGCTTTGCTATAATTTCCTTAAAATTTAGTCAGTTAACAAACTAGCATTAACTTAAAATGTCAGCTTTGCAGGAACCACTCTAGTGATAAATCTATAAAGTAAAACAAGGTGGTTAGTCAGCGCCAAAGACGTGGCCATGCATAAGAAAGGAAGGAATTACGACTGAAATGAGGCAGGTGGACAGCTTGAGGGAGGTCTGGAAAAACAGATTTGTTAATCTGGATATTTTCTCCCCACTTAGAGTATTTCTCCCCTCATAATGCTGTACTGAAAAAAACACTTATTTCATAGTTATTCTGTACTTGTGTTATATTATGAAATAAACTATTAGAATTACAATAAAAGAAATATCACGTGAAAATATCTTCAACTGAAAGCCAGGTGCATGAACAGAAAGGGCCTACGCACTCTCAGTGTAAACAATTGGGGAAAGTATTCAATGAGGAATATAATTTTGTATGTCTGGAAAACAAAACAGAAGAAAAGTTCCTAGACCTGCCAGGTCAGAACACACTGTATAACTGCATTCAGGGTTCTGAGAAAAAGTTATGATCAACTCAGAATTCCATATCTCAACAAAATATGATTGTAGGGCGTCAGTTCACAAAGAGATGGATGCAGGGGAAAGATAAAAAGGAAACCGAGACTGTGGTTCAAGGGTAGGAGAGAGCTCAGGTGTGGCAATGGTAGCCCAAGATAACAAAATTAAAACTGGTAAACTATCTGATGTTTTGAAGCCTGTGTGGTTTCAAATATCATATTTATAGTTTTTTTCTATGAAGATTTATAAAACTATAACAAAATGGTAATTATTGATGCAGAGGAAAAAATAAAAAGTACTATGAGAAATGGGATGCAATTTCATGTTTGTGCACATGAAGGACAGTACACTTGCAGGATGATTTTTATCATCGACTGAAATCAGGATGCGTTCATTATTACAGTGTTTTCTGGTTGACTTTCAAGAATGTTCTTCCAATTTCCATTCCCACTAAGAACGTATTAAAGAACCCGTTCCTCTTTTCTCTAGCCGATAATGTGATATTTATTTTTTTATCTTTTCCATTATAATAAAAATGGAATTTAGTTATTGTATTAATTTGCATTTTAAAATTGAAGTAATGCATCTTTTCTTGTGGTTATAAGCCATTGTATTTCTTTTTTATATTTAGTGTACTCCTTTACTTTGTATATATTTTCTATGGTTTATAACTCTCTTCTTAGGAATTAGGGGTATTCTGTCTATAAATAAAGTCTGTGCTTTTTGTCATGTGTGTTGTAAATATTTCTATTCCATGTTTTTTCTTTCTTTCTTTTTTTTTTTTACATTCTGTGGGGTTTTATTGAGAGACAGAAATGCTCACATTTTATGATTTAAATGCATTAGTATTTCTTCTGTGTTTTCTGCTTTTGTTTCTTGCTTACAAAGAATTTTCCAATACAAGATTATTTCATCCACAGTTCAAGGGTATAATACATCCATGTTCAGGAAGTGGAGGCAGCAGGAGCTTGAGGCAGACGTCTCAAAATGTCTGAAGTCAGGAGGAAGAAAGCAATGGATGAGCTCAGCTCATTTCCTCCTTTAAGTTTAGGAAATGGTGCCACTCTCCTTTATGGTGGTTCTTCATATCTCAATTAACCGAATACCAATAATCTCTCATAGAGGTTAACGTCATCAAATTCATCCATGAAGGTATACCTTGTGGCTTGCCTCCTAGGTGACTCTAGAACCTGCCAAGTTAACAGTATTAACCATTAGAGGAGATTTGGATCATGAAGTATATTCATATTTTATCTTTATGTTTTTTATTTTTAACTTACATATACTAGTTATACATTGTGTAACATATAAATACATGTATAAAATAATTGTAAGGACAGTTAATATGTTCAATTATTTATCATTCCTTTATGCTACAAACATTGAAAATCCTCAAAATCAGACATTTTGAAATGTGTAACTACATTATTGTCTACTATGATACTGTACCATAGAACATTACAGTTCTCTGCAGCTTGTCAGCCGCACACTGTATCTATTTGTATTTCTCCCTGGTTCTGGGAACCATGATTCTGCCCTCTACTTCCATGAGTATAATAGGCGTCACTCAATACTAAGGTTCATTTTTTGGATCACAATTTTGCAGAGCCCTGTAATCACAAGAAAATTAATGGACCAAAAGAACTCCCAAGCCACATCAAGCCTCTCTATCCAGCCAGATCCTACACACAGTTCTTGAGAGTGTAGCCAGATGAGTCTGCCTATACCTCTCCTCCACAAATCCTTCCCAATCTCCACCTCCACCTAAACTCCAGTTCTAGACCAGGACATATATCATGCACACCAGCCTAGCCTTCTGTCCATCTGACTTCATTGCACATAAGCCAAAGCTGACCTTTAGCTCCATCCTGCCTGCACATTCTGTATTCAACTTCAACATGCTCTGTCAGTAACAGACACAGAACTAACAAAAAAGTCCATGTGTCCTATATGTGGTATAAATTACTAAACTTATAAATATGCATTATAAAAAAATAAGAAAAATAGGCTGGGTGGTGGTGGCGCATGCCTTTAATCCCAAAACTCTGGAGGCAGAGGCAGGAGGATCTCTATGAGTTCAAAGCCAGTCTGGTCTACAAAGTGAGTTACAGGACAGCCAGAGCTACACAGAGAAACTCTGTCTTGAAAAAAAGAAAGAAAAAGAAAAATCAAAGCATTAACTCTTTCTGTCAAAATCCATTATTCTATAAAATGTTCTCCAATGTAAATTATTCAGATGAACACTAGGACACAGAATTTAAAAGAGCAATCACAAGCTTCACCAAAAAATTCAAGAAGACACATAGAAACAGCTTAATGAACTTAAAGAGAATAAATTTAGAACTTAGAATAAACACCTGAGTGATGCCCAAGAAAACACAAACATAAGGCTGATGGAAATAAAGACAATACAGAACTTGGAAACAGAATTCAATAAAGTGCTGTGGAATAATCCTTGGCTCTGTGTTTTTTATTTAATAAGACCATTTAGAAATTCATCTACAATAAAGAGATTGAAACATTAAAATAGATTCAAGCTGAAATGAAGATGCAATTGGAAAAACACAGTATCCTGAATAGAAAATTCAAGGGAAAACCTTACAAGTAGAATCAATCAAGCAAATGACAGAATATTGGGACTTGGAATAAGAGAATCTGGACAAACAAGTAAAAAATATGAAATTTAAATATAAAAATTGTATGAAAGGAACATTCAGGAAATGTGGGACACCATGAAAAGATTTAACATTTGAATTATAGGAACAATGAAAGAGAATAATCTCAGATCAATGGCATAGACCATATCTTCAACATGATCATAGAAGAAAAGTTCCATATACTAAAGAAAGACAGACACATACAGATATAAGGAGCACCAAATAAGAAAATATGAGACCACCAACTAGACAAGAATAGAAAAGAACCACCCCCTTGGTGTATGACAGTCAAAGCACTCCATATACAGAACAAAGAAAGTATGTTGTAAGCTGCAACAGAAAAGAAGTGCAAGTCATGCATAAAGAAAAAACCACCAGAATAACAGCTGATTTCTCAAGAGAAACTTTGAAAGCCAGAAGAGCCTGAGCAATGCATTGCAAGTCCCAACAGACCACAGCAGCCAGCCTAGACTACTTGTGATGGTTTGGAAGAAAATGCCCACCCCCATTGTCTCATAGGGAGTGGCACTATTAGAAGGTGTGGCTTATTGGAGGAAGTGTGTCACCAGGCAGCAGACTTTGAGCTCTCAAATGCTCAAGTCAGGTCTAGTGTGACAGTCACTTCCTGGTGTATACAGGTCTAAATGTAGAATTCCCAGCTACCTCTCCAGCACCATGTCTGCCTGCATGCCACCATGCTTTTTTCCATGATGATAATGGACTAAACTTCTCATCTATAAGCCAGCTCCAATGAAATGTTTTCCTTTATAAGAGTTGCTATCATTGTCTCTTCATATCAATAAAACTGTTAGTGTGCCCAAACAAAACTATCTACAGTATTTGAAGGAGAAAAAAAAAAGTTTTTCCATAATATAAATAGCTAAAAATAAGTGTATCTAACTGACCAAAATTAAAGAAAATTCATAAAGCAGTATTTCCAGCTGAAGAGAGGAATGAACAAAGCCAAGAGACTATGGATAGAAAAGCAAAGCTATAATTGCTGAAACACAAAAGTTCAACAACACAGTGATTACAATCAACACTTTTCAATAAATTTACATATTAGTGGCCTCAGTTCTCCAACCTAAATACACAGGCTGGCTGAGTGGATTAAGAAAGAAAATACACAAACCTTTAATCCCAGCACTCGGGAGGCAGAGCCAGGTGGATCTCTGTGAGTTCGAGGCCAGCCTGGTCTACAGAGCGAGAACCAGGACAGGCACCAAAACTACACAGAGACACTTTGTCTCTAAAAAAAAAAAAAAAAAAAAAAGGAAGCATATCTTAGCTTTTAAAATAGGCACTGCCTTGAAGTGAAATGATGGGCAAAAGTACCCCAAATATATACCAAAGAATATACATTATACTCAGCAGTACATGAGAGCTTTTCTAAAATAGACTACATTCTGTAACACAAGACGAATCTTTACAATTCCAAAAGATTGAAATCACTCCTTCTGTACTTTCTGACCACAAAGCAATCAAACTTAAAATTGACAACAAAGGATCCTAGAAAATACGCAAATTCATGGAGATTAAGTGACTCATTACTAAATGATGAGATGGTCAAAGAAGAAAGCAAGAAAAAAAAAGTCTTCCTGGAACTAAATGAAAATAAAAACAAACCCAAGAAAATCTGGAATGCATTGAAAGCAGTCCTCTGAGAGAAATTGATGGCTCTAAGGTGCCTACATTTAAAAAATCAGAATGGGTTCAAATAAACGCCTTAATGATACAAGTTAAAATGTTGTAAAACCAAGAACTATCCAAATCTAAGCCCAGTTGACAGCAAGAAATAATAAAAGTCAGAGATGAAACCAATATAATAGAAATAAACAAAAATTACAAAAATCATCAAATCTAAAAGCTGGCTCTTTGACTTGTCAAAAAAGAAAATTGACAGGCTCTTGGTCTAAGCAAAAGAACGACAGAGGACCCAAGTTAACAGAATCAGAAACGAACAGGGAAACATTATAGCAAACACCAAAGAAATTTAAAACATCATGAAGGCATAATTTAAAAACTTGTACTCCATTAGGTTAGAAAACCTAACAGATATGAATAAAATCCTAATTCCAAGAAAATTACAAAAATTAAACTAAGACGAGATCAGCAACCTAAACAGAACCATAATAAATGAAGGGGTTGAAACAATAAAAATTAGCTTCCTAACAAACAAACAAACAAACAAACAAACAAAAACCCTCCAGGCCCAGATGGATTCACAAGAGAATTCTACCAAACTTCCAGAGATCTATACCTAACCCATTTTAAACTATCCAAACCTAAAGAAATAGAAGGAGCATTTCCAAACTGTTCCTATGAAGCCAGGTAACACTCACATCCAAAACAGGCAAAGACACAACTGTAGCTGGAGTTTTTCTGGTCCTGCCTGGCCACAGTCAGGACAAATCTCTCTCACCCACCAATCCCTCAGCCAAGTAAACACACAGAAACTTATATTAATTATAAACTGTATGGCTGTGGCAGGCTTTTTGCTATCTAGTTCTTATATCTTATATTAACCCATTTCTACTAACCTATAAGTTGCCACATGGCTCATGGCTTACTGATATCTTAACATCTGTTTCTCATGGCGGTGGCTGGCAGTGACTCCTGACTCAGCCTTCCACTTCCCAGAATTCTCCTCTCTCTTTGTCCTGCCTATACTTCCTGCCTGGCTACTGGCCAATCAGCACTTTATTTATTAACCAATCAGAGCAACACATTCAGAGCACATAGAACATCCCACAGTACACAACAACAAAAAAGAAAACTCCAGGTCTGATCTTCTCCTGTAGTCCAATGTTTCTGAAGTTCTTCTGGTTAATGATGCCCGTGGCTTCTGTGTTCTGGATCCTCCCACAGGGTCCCCTCTCTTCTCTTTGCTTGGCAAACTCACTCGTGTGCATCTCTGAACACTAATCTCAGATATCATATTCCAGAAAAGTGAATGTGTGCCTAACTGCCCTGTTTCTTCTGCCCATAGGAAGATGGTAGTGCAGTCCATATAAGGGTTGTTCTGTTACTATATACCTGCTGAGTGGTATTATAATACATACATAAAATATGTTTGTATGAATATGATGCATATAGTATCATATTTTATCATTTGAGTCAAACTAATAACTATACTATGCAAGTCTTCCTACCAATGTAAAAGCAATCAGATTTATCTATGCTGTTAGAGTGTGTACAAATATACCAATTCATCTAGGTGACATTTTTCTGTCTCCTAAAATATAACAAAATGTTCAAATATGTTTTTCATGATTTGACAATCGAACCTGGGGTCTCATATGTGTCATTTGAGCATTCTAACACTGAAGTAAATTTGAAGTCCTCAAATAAAATTCTAACCACATGCCTTATATATCACTTTTTTTTTGACTTCCCTAATCCAAAACGGTCTCATATAGCATCCAGCAAGAATTATAGTTTGATACATCTTATTTTAAAATTTATTTTTATTTTTATTTTATTTTATAATTTAATTTAATTTTACTTATCAGCCACAGATTCCCCCCCCCTGCGCTTCCTACCAGCCCACCCCCATTCCCATCTGCTCCAGGGCAAAGACTCCCCTGAAGATTGAGTTCAACCTGGTAGATTCAGGAGTGGGGGTAATGAAGGGCAAGGGTCGAGGGAAAGAGAGCTTAGAGGAGCGGGAGATCCCAACTGGATCAAGAACAGAGAGGGAGAACAAGGAATAAGAGACCATGATAAATGAAGACCACATGAGAATAGGAAGAAGCAAAGTGCTAGAGAGGTCCACAGAAATCCACAAAGATACCTCCACAATAGACTACTGGCAATGGTCTAGAGACAGCTCAAACTGACCTACTCTGGTGATAGGATGGCCAAACACCCTAATTGTCATGCTAGAAACCTCAACCAATGACTGAGGGAACCGGATGCAGAGATTCACCGCCAGGCTCCAGGTGGAGCTCCAGGAGTCCAATTGGCAAGAAAGAGGAGGTTTTGTATGAGCAAGAATTGTTGAGATCAAGATTGGAAAAAGCACAGGGACAAATAACCAAACGAATGGAAACACATGAACTATGAACCAATAGCTGAGGAGCCCTCAACTGGATCAGGCCCTCTGGATAAGTGAGACAGTTGATTAGCTTGATCTGTTTGGGAGGCATCCAGGCAGTGGGACCAGGACTTGTCCTCAGTGTGTGAACTGGCTGTTTGGAGCCTGGGGCTTATACAGGGACACTTGGCTCAGCCTGGGAGGAGGGGACTGGACCTGCCTGGACTGAATCTACCAGGCTGATATATCTTCTAATGCTCTGACTTATTTGTATGCTTTTTAGGAGTAGGACCTGTAACACTGTGCTGGCTAGTTTCATGCCAACTTGACACAAGACGAGGAGGCAGCCTCAATTAAGAAAATGCCTCCATAAGACTGGGGTATAAGCAAGACAGTAGGGCATTTTCTTTATTAGTGATTAATGTGGGAGGGCCCAGCCCATTGTGGGTGAGGCCACCCTTGGGCAGGTGGTTCTGGATTCTGAAAAAGAGCAGACTGAGCAAACCATGGAAAGCAAGCCAGTAAGCAGCACTCCTCTATGGCCTCAGCATCAGCTCCTGTCTTCAGATTCCTGCTCTGACTTCCTTCAATGATTAATAGTGTGGAAATACAAGTCAGATAAGTCCTTTCCTCCCCAAGTTGCTGTTGGCTATAGTGTTTCATCACTAACAACAGTAACCCTAACTAAGATAAAAATTCTATGACATTTTACTTATACTGCATAGAATGCTAGCTATGATAGGGGAAAGAATGTCTCCCATTAAAGATGTTCACGTTTTTATCATCAGAAGTTAAACATATTTTAACCAATATGGAAAAAGTAACAGCAGATGCGATTGAATTAAATATGTCAACATGGAGATATTGTCCTGCATTATCCAAATGGACCAGAAATATAAAACAATAGTCCTTATGCATGAAAGAATGAAGCAACAACTTCAAAATGAAATATGACAACAAAAGTAGAGGCTGAAATGATTCTACTGCCAGCCTTGAATGGTGAAAGGCCACACTAAGGTAAGTGAGTAGCCTCTGTCTTAGTGTTCTATTGCTGCAAAAAGACACCATGTACAAGGCAACTCTTATAAAGAAAGAAATTAATGGGGGCTGGCTTACAGTTCAGCGGTTTCGTCAAGTATCATCCTGGTGGGAAGCTTGGCAGCCTGTAGACAGACATGGTGCAGGAGAAGGAGCTGAGAATTTTACATCCAGATTTGCAGAGAGCATGGAGAGATGCTAGCTTGAGTTTTCAAATCTCTAAAGCCCACCCCCAATGACACACTTCCTCCAACAAGGTCACATCTACTCCAACAAGGCCACACCAACTAATCCCTTCAAATAGTGCCATTCCCTAAGCATTCAAACACATGAACCTATGGAGGCCATTCTTTTTCAACAACCACATTCCACTCCCTGGTCCTCCATAAGCTTATAGCCATACCATAATGTGAAAATGCATTCATCCAACTTCAAAAGTCCCTATTTGTCTACCACAGTCTCAACACTGTTTGAAAGTACAAAGTTCAAAGTCTCTTCTGAAATTCATGGCAATCTCCTAATTTTAACTCCTTGCAAAATCAAAATCAAAAAGCAGATCACATTCTCCTAATATACAATGGCACAAGATATATGTTACCATTCCAAAACGGAGGAAAGGAAGCATAGTGAGAAAATCCTGGACCAAAGCAAGATTGAATCAGCTGGGCAAACTCCACACTCTGTGTCTCCATGTCTGATATCAGAGCTCTGTTCAGATCTCCAGTTCTTTTCTGCTTTGTTGACTATAGCACATTTCTCTCTCTTGGGTTGGTTCCATACCCTGTTAGCAGCTTGCCTTTCCAGGTATCCCTTGACTCTGGCATGTCCAACATATTGGGTCTCCAATGAAATCTAGGCTTCCCTTCCACAGCTTCATATAATGGCCTCTCTGGGCCTCTTTGCAGGGTCACACCTGACACATGACTGGCCTCAGCACCTTTCTTTAGCTGAAGAAGTAGATTCCACAACCCCTTTCTTGTATTTTTGACTCTAAATCCAGAGCTGCATGGCCAAAAATCCAAGTTCTTTGGCTTTCTGGAGCTGGAATGTACCTCCCTGTAGGTGTAACTTTCTGTCCTGCCTGGTCCCACAGCCATCCAGTCCCAAATAAATACACAGCAACTTTTATTAATTCCAAACTACATGGACTATGGCTGTGGATTCTTGCTAGCTAGCTCCTACAACTTAACACAATCCATTCCTATTAATCTATATTTTGCCACGTGGCTTCATGATATTACCTGTTCTCTCATGTCTTGCTTCTGGCGGTGGCTTGCAGCATCTGCAGCACCCTTTGTCATCTCAATGTTCAGTTTGAATGTACCACCTAACATAATTCTGCCATACCATTGGCCAAACAGCTTTATTTATCAATAATGAGAGCAACAAATATTCACAGCATACAGAAAGATATCCCACGCACTTCCCTTTTTCTGTCTAATCAAAAAGAAAAGTTTTAACTTTAACTATAGTAAAATTATATATAGCAAAACAGTTATCAAGAAAGAATTACAGTTATAATATCTAGTCTACTTGTATTTGGTAAAAATGAAAGAAAAATATTCTATCATCTATTCTATCTTTGTGACTCTAAAGTTTTATATCTAATTTACCTTTCATCATAACTAAGGAAAACTGTAATTATAACTATTTAGTCTTCAACTCCATCAAAGACCCCAGAAGGATATAGTATTACCTAAGGAAACAGGAAATGCATTGTAAGCAATTCTAGAAATGACAGAGACATCTGGCTGCCTGGATAGTCATCTAAAGTTCCCTTGCAATGTTGGAGCATCCATCTTCAGCCTACAGGGATAGATTCTCTGGCAGACTAACACTCAACTGTAGATGAATTTCTAAACAGTCTTATTAAATAAGAAACACAGAGCCAAATATACAGGGGTAATAGCTGAAGAGATCAGAGAAATAGTGAATAGCCACAATTAGCCTTAGCTTACCACCACACAGTAGCTTGCCCAGAGAGAGAGCTTCTTCCTGTCTAACCTGTGCTTTTATTGCCTTCTTGTTCTACCTTCTTATTGGCTCTAAGCTTGGCCACATGACTTCCTCGTCACTGCCTGTCTATACAGACCTCCAGGTCTCTATGGTTGGTACTGGGATTAAAGGCTCAGGTCACCATGCTTGCTTGTGTCCTTGACCACACAGAGACTCTGCTTGTCATGTGCTCAGATTAAGGGCATGTGCTTCCACGGCCTGACTCTGCTCAATGGCTCACTATGACCTCTGATCTCCAGGCAAACTTTATTAATTAACATACATATAAAATCACATTTCAGCACAAACAAAATATCACCACAAGAGATTGCTTATAGTTCCAAAGGTTTAGTACATTTGTCAGCATGACAAGAAGCATGACAGCATGCAGGCAGTCATGGTGCTGCAGAAGTTCCACATCCAGATCTTCAGGCAGCAGGATGAGAGACACATGGGATCTGCCTAAGCTTTTTAAAACTCCATAGCCCACCCCCAATGGCACACTTCCTCCAATAAGGCCATACCTACTCCAACAAGGCCACATCTAATCTCTTCAAATAGTGCCATTCCCTATGCATTCAAATATATGAGCCTGTGGGGCCATCTTTAGTCAACCACTATATCCTTTAAGCAATAGAAAAAGCAGGTAAATATATTCATATGTTTACTTCAGAACCAACACAGCTCTGCCAATCCTTTCAAGAAGGCCTATTCAAATTCATTTTGCACTTCTAACATCCAGAAATGTAAAGAAGGAAATATGGTAGTTTGAACTACCCTAAATTCATGGTGATATTTTATATAACAACAGTAAGAAACTCATAAAGTAGTAGGTACCTGTGACACAAATTGCTAAATGGTCTTATTAATTAAAAAAAAAACTCCATAGCCAGATATTGGGGTGAAAACAGAGAGATCAGAGGAATAGAACAAACAAGCCACAAGTTCTTACTGCTAGGAAGTCCTCAGCCCAGGAGAGTTTCATCATGTTTACCCATGCCTATATACCTTTCTGTGCCCTACTATCTTACTTCCTCTCTCTACCCTGCTTCATCACTTCCTCTTTCTGCACAACTCTATTACTTCCTGTTTGTCTATACAGACCTCCAGACCTCTATGGTTAACTAGAGCTGGGTTTAAAGACTTGTGCCACCACACCTGGCTCTATTCACAGTGTGGGCTTGAACTCACAGAAATCCAGATGAATCTCTGCCTCCTGAATGCTATAATTAAAGACTTGTACTACCACTGCCCAACCTCTATAATTAATATAGGGGCTGGCTTTATCCTCTGATCTTCCAGACAAGCTTTATTTGTTAGGGCACAAATAAAATATCACCACATTTTCCTTTTTTTGTCTAAAATAAAAAATTATAACTAATATAAGAAAAACTATGTACAATAAGTACAATAACTGTATACAATATATACAGGCAATAAATACATCAACAATTTCTAGTCCATTTGCATTTGACAAATTCAGTGAAAATACTCCATTAATTTATCCTATTTTAGTGAGTCCAAAGTGTACCTAATTCACTTTCTATCCTAACTTGTATTACCAACCAAACACTATCTTTTGATATCTTTCAAACTTATACACTTTACATCTCTTAGTTTCTTTTCTTAATTTGTTAACAATGAAAACTATAACTATAACCATCTAATCTTCAACTCCCTCAGAGACCTGAGAAGGAAATAATATTACCTAGTAAAACAGGAAGTGCAAACAAGCAACTTCCAAGAAATGTGAGTTATGACAGAAACAGCTGGCTACCTGGACAGTCACCCAAGGTTTCTCTGCAATTTTGTTGCATCCATTTTTGGCATACAGGCTTAGCATATCTGAAAGACTCATCTGTGAAGCAGGATTTCTAAAGAGCTTTCCTACCTTGTCATGGTCGTCCTTTCTTTTGTGTACTGCTTGTCTATTTTGAACAGCATACTGTCTACAGTCAATGTAAGGGCATTTTCTTGCCCAGTGCCTAACTTTTGCCATAATGAAAGTAAAATCCATATGGCGTTTCTTCAATGTCCATCATCTTCTCTGAGGTAGATTGGTGCTTCCGGGAGCAGACATGTCTCATTGTCACAAAAAAAAAAAAAAAAAAAGAAAAGAAAAGAAAAAATATCTTTTGTATTAAAACATCTTAAATGCCATATTCTGTAGATCTCTGAAGTGTTTGAAGATGACCTGTATATCTAAAATATATTTCTGCTTGACCTTGAAAATATACATAATATGACTACAAGTTCAATTGTAATGACTAACTACTAACTTTCATTTCTTTATATCCTTAGTTAGTAATAATAACTTTCAAGGACTAGCAATTTGCATTACATTGTTAAATGAATTGTATATGTACAATACCTTGAACAAGATTAGAAATATATATATGTACAGTATTTTCTAACAAAATCAATCTCGAATTTGTACCAATATACATAAGTTGTAATAAAATATACAAAAATCCAGTCCAATGTAAAATATTTAAAACTAGTAGTTGCCTTTTAAAAGTAGATTCAATAATCTAACTTTTTATATTTGTATACAATATACAAAAATCCAATCCAATGTGGAATATTTAAAACAAATAGTTCTTTTAAAAGTAGATTCAATAATATACTCTTTAAATCTTATCTGTAGCCTCTCTTTTTTCTTTTCAGCAGATTCAATAATCTACCCTTTACTCTATTATTTCTACATCTCTTTTTTTTCAGAGTAGATTCAATAATCTACCTCTTATCTATATCCTTTTTTTCCCCATTTCTCTTATTTTGAAACAAAAATCCTGAAACTAATCTCCTTATTTAACTTTTTTTCCTGACCATGATCAATTAACTACTTGTAACCAACCATCCTAAACAATGACAATTATCCATAACCTACTGAATGACCAAAAACCACCTGCCCCACCTCTTGGGAATGTGGGCATCATGTTCTTTAAAATTACTTCCTGCTCTCTAGGGGAGGCATCTTTAGGGAATACTGAAAGAAAAATTTTGGGTTAATTGTCAAGTCCTGGGAGAGGTAGTTGTATCATTTGTTGTCCAGTCTCTGCATAATTTGAAAATGCAGGGCTTTCTTAAAGTCCTTGCTCAAGTAGTATGTGAGGCTGGATCATCTCAGCTAGCCATCTCAAAACTGTCCTGAGCAGTTTATAATCCAAAGCCAATCTCCGTGTGATATTTGTCAGCTTATTATCATTGACCTGACAGAATCATTGTTGTGGGGCCCCATTGTCTTTTTATCATTCTATTTACTGCTAAAAAATGCCTTTGTAAAAAATCCATGAAGGTTTCTTTTGGGCCCTCTATAACTTTTGTAAGTGATTCAATTTTTTTCCTACTTCTTCATTTCTGTCCCAAGCATTCAAGGCTGCCATTCAGCATAGAATTAGGGTGTAGTCATCATATAGATTGTCTTTGCATATTGGCATAATTGCCTTTTCTAAGAAGTTGATCTTGGGAAATTTCCATACCTCTAGACCTACACCGTTGTTCTATATCTTAGTCTCATCTTTCCACCAGGTCTTCCATTGTAGCTGGGTTCCAGCCTCTAAAACAGCTGTAACCAAATCTTTCCAGTCTTGAGGGATAATTCTATTAGAAATTGACCACAAGTTTAGCATCTGCTTTACAAACAGAGAATGCATATCATATGAGAATATAGCTTTCTCGAATCTCCTTAAATTTAACTTTTGCACAGGAGTCCAGTCAGCTCATACACAACCTTGAGCATTTGACAATTTCTGTAAGGTTACCAGATAAGGTTGGCTGTTTGAAAACCTTAGGCTGTTTCTCTCTAACTGTATAATGCAATGCTGACATACGTTCACCTTTAAATTTTTCTGTCTGGGTCTGAATATTTCTGTGATCTGTTTTAACAAGTTTTTCTAAAGCTTTTATCTTAGCATTCATATTAACCATCCATTTTCATGATAAAATAAAAATGATCAAGCAAATAATATTTATAATTGATGTTATGTGAATCCCATCAATATTATTTATCTTCTCATTTAATTATTCCATTTTCAGACTGCCTAATGTGTTATCAAAAAGAGACCAAAATCTCTCCATTGTAAAAATGTTTCCCATTTTTTAAATGTGGGGAAAAATTATCTTTTAACTAATTTCTTCCTTTAAGAAATCTTAATTGACTCACCAACTCTGCTGACTTTATAGAACCGTAGAAGCCCAAAGGAGTTTCACAGCTTACCTGGTGTGGCAGCAATCAGAGATGGGGATCCAGAGAGATCCCACAACCCACCAGGAGAGAGGAAGCTAAAGAGACTCCAGCCCATGTGGGGTGGAGACTCTAGCCATGTGCACCTCAGGCCTGAGCCCCAGGCAAGAGTCTTTTTAGTGAATTCATGCCACTAACATTGGGTAATCAGATGAAAAACAAATTGCTAAACAGTCTTATTAATAAAAGACATGGAGCCAGATATAGGGTTGAAAACTAAGAGATCAGAGAAATGGAATAAGCCAAACCACAAGTTCTTACCACTAGGAAATCCTCAGCCCAAGAGAGAGCCACTTTCTGTATTCATGCCTATATACCTTTCTGTGTCCTGCCATCTTACTTTCTCTCTCTGCCTAGCTACATCATTTCCTCTTTCTGCCCAATTCTATCACTTCCTCTTTCCCCCCAGCTCTATCATTTCTTGTCTGTCTGTACAGACCTCCAGACCTCTATGGTTAACTAGAGCTGGGATTAAAGGTATGTACCACCACATCTGGCTGTGTTCCCAGTGTGGCCTTGAACTCACAGAGATCTGGATGAATCTCTGCCTCCAGAATGCTAGGATTAAAGGCTTGTGCTACCACTGTCTGACCTCTATGTTTAATATAGTGGCTGGCTTTATCCTCTGATCTCCAGACAAGCTTTATTTGTTAGAGCACAAATGAAATATCACCACAGGTACTCCCAAACTATCTATTCAATATAAGAATTACTAGATATGAGATATATTACAGAATAAATGAATATAGGCTGCAACTGAGAAAAGTATCTGAAGGAGAAAGGCAGGTAAAGAAAAACTCATTCTCCAGTTGAATGCAGAAGTGTGAAGAAACAAATACCATACCAATCTCCCATATTCTAATGTGGGCAGTAAGACTAAGGTGGATAATGGAAATTACATAAATAAAGATTATGCTTCCAAGTTGGTGCATGTTTGATGTTAGAATCTGTGTGGAACAACCAGGGAAATATGTACAGGAAACAACAGAAAACTTGTACAGAGAAACTGGGACTGCTATGTGTGACTGAAATATGAAGATAAACAAAACTTGTAAGGCAACATGATTCTCCCTAAATACCAAGGGAAGCCAAACTCTTTCATCTGAAGAAGGTTGTTTTAGGCACTGAAGACACATTGGGAATTGGAAAACAGTATCATCACAGTGATACATTAAGGTTTATCTGGTGGCTTCTTGAACAGTATTTTGGTAGGAAAAAAAAAAACAACAAGATAGAAAAAAACCATTTAGACATTACAGATGTCTTTCAGAGTGACTATCTCTTTTGGTTGTAATAGAAATCTTTTCTAAAATTTATTTTTATTTATTTATTTATTTATTTATGTGTGTGTGTATGAGGGGGTTGAGTGTGTGACACATGTATAGTTGCCTGTGAAAGCCACAAAATGGGTCCTGTGGAGGGACAAGCCCTCTTAACTGCTGAACCATTTTTTCCAGCCTCCTCATAAAGGTCATATGGAACAGATAAGACAAAGCATAATAGGAGGTTAATTTTTATATCATCATAAAACCATTTGTGTCATATGGGTGATTATTTCAATTTACTGTTAAAGCTTTATATCTCATGTATAATGTTGTTGACCTTTGAGTAATAAGTATATCAAGGTATTCAGTCAAATTCCTGACCTTTAATAACCAGGGGTTATTTGTCAAAGAAAAATCAAAAGGAAATAAAAGGAATGACTGGAATTTATCTGCTCAAAATAGTTCAGTCCTTCTATGAGCCAAAAGGCCTGAGTAACAGGGAGAGAATATTTATTATTATTGTTGTTATTAAATGGGGGAACATGGGAGCCATGTACATTGTGGTCAGTCAGACACTTTCATTGTACCTGATAGTAACATTTATGATGCAGATACATGGCATTTGGTAAAGCATTGTGTATGCACTTTTTTTTTGCTTTGTGTTTTTCTTTTGTCTAGATTATTGATTTTTTTATTTTGTTTTTTGTTTTTTTGTGTTTTGGTTCTTCAGGGAATAGGGAGGTGAATAAGACCTGAGAGGAGTGAGGGGTGGGAAAGAATATGAGTGTATGAAATATAGTGTATGAAAAAGTAATTATAAATTTGTTTTGAAACTGCCAAAGAATTGTGTTCATATGACTATAACCATTTATATATTGAAAATGTCTTTATTGCAAATGTTGTTTTTCCACACTTAAGCTAACCTATTCACACGTCTAAGAAGAATGTAAGGAGGATGGTGTTTTCCCAATCCTGTATTCTAATTACTCCTGGCAAGTGTTCTCATATTTAAACTACAGCAGAATTTTCTTTGGATCCCCAGCTCCCAAATAATGACATAGAGACTTCCTTTTTTATTATGAAAGCGTGGCCTTGGCTTAGGCTTGTTCCCAGCTAGCACTTACAGCTTAAATTAACCAATTTATATTATATTAATCTATTTTCTGCCACATGGCCTGTTACCTCTCCTCCATACTGTACATCTGACCTCTCAATGTCTCCTTGGCAAATTCTGCCTCTCTTTTTGCCAGAGTTCCTAGCTCCCTCCAGAAGCCTTACCTATCCTCTCCTGCCTAGCTATTGGCCATGCAGCTCTTTATTAAAACAACCAGAAAGTACCTTGTCAAATCCTCACAGTGTATAAAAGACTTTCTCACAACATAAAACTTCATATTTTCCCTTACCTTGATTTTTTTGCAGATTTTATAAAGAATTTGCTTAGTATTGAAATAAAATAAAGGTCAGATTATGTATCACTGATAGAAAAATCAAAGTTTAAAAGTTATCCACAAGGGGACTTAGATGCTTTCAGATCACTAGGAATGACTTATTTGGAGTAAAAGCACCTAAGAATGCCCAAGCTGTGAGCACAGTGTCTTACAACCATTATCCTTCAAAGGATTCTCCCATTTGATTTGAGGTTACTCTGAATTAGTCATAGGAATCTTTCCATGTTTTAAAAGCATAAGAAATAGTGTAGGCTCTGTCTTCATGTGGATTAATACAGGTTGAGATGATTTTTGGATAATGGATTTCCACATGGTCCTCACTCTTGTCTCCTTATTGCCACACCAGCATCATCATTCCAAATAGGAATATAATGATTTTGGATGTTCTTGTTGTTGACAGGGTATTTTTTTTCAAAATACAAATATTACCTTTTGTTTTGTGATGCTCAATGTCTTGGTGACCCAGGTGATTTGTTCTCATGTACAATGTAGAGATCTAAGATGTAAGCGTCAGGAATTTTATCAAGTCTTTTTCATTGTACCTCCTCCAAACCTTCTCAGCAAATGTTATTTAACATCACAAAAGCTCCAACCTCCTACAAGTTTTCTAATTTTCTCCCACTTCTGTATAGTTCATGGTCATAAACAGCCAGCCTTAATGGTTCTCTGGCCCCTTACACTGCATCAGAGTGATTTGGTAATGAGGGCTTCTTGCTGGACTATATGATACTATATTGCCTTCCTTCAAACTTTGTTTCACTGTGTCTAAATCTGCACAAATCCTACTGAGGAAAAAACTGATAAAGTTAAAAAGAAGAAAGATGAGTTGAAATAAGTGCAGTATTTCACAGCTTAGTGTCTACTTTTCTTTGGTTCCAGTCCCCTGGGTAATCATTTTAATTGCAGAATGTGTCATGTTAACCAATTTATGTTAAATGGAAATTTCCCTTAGGCATTTACTCATGGAAAACAGATCAACTGCTGCATAAGTTGCCACTAATTTTGCCAGATGCATTTTCTTTTATTTTTAATAATTTTAATACTTAATTGTATTTACATCTGAAACTATAAATTTAGCCAACTACCTGTGTTTATCAAGGCCATGGAACCTACAGGAAAATCTATCACTGCCACTTTCGTAAACCTGCGTAATTTCTAACTGCATTCTAAATATTTATCCTTTATATGTCCACAGATAAGCATAGCTCTCATCCCTCATCAAATAAGATTCTTTTTGCAGCAAAAAGGTTTCATTACAAAAAGCCACAAGTGAGCCGGGCAGTGGTGGCTCACGCCTTTAATCCCAGCACTTGGGAGGCAGAGGCAGGCAGATCTTGTGAGTTCAAGGCCAGCCTGGTCTACAGATCGAGATCCAGGAAAGGCGCAAAGCAACACAGAGAAACCCTGTCTCAAAGGAAAAAAAAGAAAGAAAGAAAAAATAAAGCCACAAGTGGCCAAAATGCAGAAATCACCTTATCATTCAATGCCCACCACAACTAATGAATTTACAACACAAAAAATGGGGGGGGGGTTGTCTTCTTCTTCTTCCTCTTCTTCTTCTTCTTCTTCTTCTTCTTCTTCTTCTTCTTCTTCTTCTGAGACAGGGTTTCTCTGTGTAGCCCTGTCTGTCCTAGAATTCACTGTATAGACCAGGTTGGCCTGGAACTCACAGAGATCTGCCTGCCTCTGCCTCCCAAGTGCTGGTGTCCTGTGCTACCACCACCTGATAAAAAAGATTCTTAAAGTTTGCTAAGATCTTATAATCTGTAGACAGTTGAGAAAAAAAATCAAATAGGCCTATGTACCTCCAAAACCCACACATAACCAATGCAGCCTCCTGATATTAGGTGGTGTAAAGTTCATAGAAATAGCTTCATATAAAATAAATCTTAAATAAAACAAATTTCTTGTCATAGCCTATTTAATACTACTACAGCACAGCATCTTAGGCTGGATGATTTAAAAACAATAGAAATATCTTTGCTTACAGCCCTGAAGACTAGAAATCCAGACCAAGTTACTTCTAGACTCAGTGCCTGGGGAAAAAGGCATCTCATAAATAGTACCATTTAGGTGTGCTCAAATGGAAAAAGGATGGAATGACAGCTGGTGTTATTCCTCAGTTGGTTGGGTGTTGGGCTAGCATGCACAAAACCTTGGGTTCAGTTCCTGACAGCACATGAGCCAGGAGTGATGCTAAACTCCTGTGATGCCAGTGCTTTGGAGGAAGGATGATCAGGAATTTAAGGTTATCCCCCAGTACAAAGCAAGCTAAGGGGAGTTTGGAGTATATGAGACTGAATCCCTGTTTCAAGTGAAGGAGAGAAGGGTGGAAGAGTTACAGTGTACAAACACTGTGAACTCCAGTTGCAAGAGAGGGGCATGGTCAAGATCTTCATAAGCTGCACACCTATCCACAAAGGCAGAGACCATGTGACCTGATCATTTCACCAAAGGCATCACTTCTGAATACCACCACAGGCATAGTCAACTGTGACATGAATTTTAGGTTACATTTGGCCTCCCAGTTCTCCAGAAACATGAGGCTGCATTATTTTAACAAACATCTTTAATGAACTTCAAATAAAAATTCTGAACCTCTCCTACAAATATTGATAGTCTGGCTGTGGGAAACTCTCATAAAGTAGATTATGAGAAACTACACACACACACACACACACACACACGCACACACACACACACACACACATTTTTTTTAAAACTGTAAGTATTTGATATTGAGGAGCTTTCCCCCCAACATGCATATTTTACCCTCTTGATTTCTGCCGACATAAAGTTATAGGAGAAGGAAAACATATGTGAGGTTGTACAATGGGGCAAAAGTCTGAATAAATATCCACTGTTGTTTGTTCACTGTGGCTGCCAATAGTAAAACCAGAGGTTAGAAAAGGTAACAGTTTCTAAGCACAAAAATGTGAACCACAAAAATGTGGGATCTGTCTTTGCCTTAAATGATAGGGTAGAGACAAAGATATAGAGTGGAGTGGGGATTGAAAGAGGACGAGGAAGACGTGGTTTCAATCATGTCTTCTTGCCTGACCCAGTTTGCCTGAGTGGAATTGCACAAACAGCCCTGGAACAGCGATGCCACTCCAATACACACACTGTGGTTAAATCCAAAAATGCATGAAATGAAGCCTGCTCTAAAGAAATGGAGGGCTTTTCAGTCTGGTCTTTAAAGTTCCTCCTTGGCAATTTATATCTTCTCTCTTGAAGTTTCAAAGAAATTTAAGTTCAGGCCATTTAACTTTACCTATGTTTTTACTATTTGGCTTTTCCTTTCACATTTCAGTGTGCTTAGTGAACTCTCCCTGAGCAGAAAACCCAGGTCCTTACATCATTCAACTGTTTAGAGGATATTACTGTAGCATGATTGGTTCATTTTAACACATAGATGCACTTAACCTGCAACAAAATAATATTAAATCATATTAGGAATAAGTTGAAATATAATGAAGCTAGTTAAAATAGCTGAGTGGTTGTTTCACAATAATATAAGAACACTGACTAGGAAATCCAAAATATGAATGAACACTAATTAAGTCTGTGGTAAGCAGTGTTGATGAATAGTCTCATCACCAGGCCTGGTGACACTGGCCTGTAATCCCAGTTGCTTTTGAGGATGATCTATGAAGATCATGAGTTCCAAGCTAGCCTGTGCAACCTGACTGGACTGTCTCTAAATAGAATGTAAAAGGAAATCTGAATATTTAGTTCAATGCTGGCATGGATGCCCAGAATATGGTAATCCCTGGGCTCAAAACAGTAGGCCCCAAAACAGCAAACAATAACAATAAAATGAATAAGTCTGTTAAATTAGTTGTTATTCATTAATAGGAAATTCAAAGTGCATTTACCCTTAAGTCATGTTTCACGAAAAAAATAGAAAAAAAATGTTTTACTTTAAATACATTGAAATCCTTGTATCCCCTTAATAATTGTATATGTGAACCTGAATTCAAGTTATCACATTCCTTGGTACAGCCCAGTTTCTTGAATATCAAGTGGGTCAGAATCTGCAAATGGGTTGTGGAAGGCAAACCACCAAGATGGAAAAAGAAAGCTGACCTTAGAAAAGCAGCTTTTTCGTCTATCAGAGGTGTCTGCTTATATGCTTCTTATGTTATTGAGCTTGGGGTCTCAAGCTATATGTTGAAGGGGAGACGAATACATTCCTTCATAAGAACAATCTAGCTCCACGTCCTGCCATTGAGCCAATGGGGGGAATTAAATCCTTTAGGGATTTCTTGAGTATGCCTATTCAATATCAAGAAGCAAAAGCATGGTTCATATGGTGGAGAATGTGAGCATCTCTCACTTGGTAGTTCAAATGTCAGAACTCTTTGGAAGATAACTTCTTCCTACAGGGTTTCATTCTACCAAGGCTCTTCTCCAAATACCTCCAACAATCAAATGGTACAATCTCTCATCTTTTCCTCTTATATTTAGAGGCCCATATCTATGCATCAACCATTTAACTCTGGACCACAGATCCTCAATAAGATCGATAATCCATAGGTAAGGTCCATTTAGTAAAATAGAGCTTTCTTCATATAGTTCAAAAGTAACCTCAACTACATGATACTAATTGAAGATTAGTTAGTTATAGTTGAAGATTAGTTAGTTATAGTTGAAGATTAGTTAGGATAGAAAGTGAATTAGGTACATTTTGGACTTACCAAGACAGGATAGATAATGGGATTATTTTCTCTGAATTTGTTAAATACAAATGGACTAGACATTGTTTAGGTATTTATTACTTGTATATATGGTATATAGTTATTGTACTTTTGTATATAGTTTTTCTTATGTTAGTTATAACCTTTTTCCTTTTTTCTTTTTATTAAAATAGAAAAGGGGAAATATGGTGATATTTTAATTGTACTGAAATGTGATTTTATTTGTATGTTAAGAAATAAAGTTGCCTGGGGGTCAGAGCTAATAGCAAGCCACAGCAGAAACTGGGCAGTGGTGGTGCACGCCTTTAATCACAGCTCTTGGGAGGCAGAGCTAAGCGGATCTTTGTGTGTTCAAGGATACAGCCAGCATGGAGACACACGCCTTTAATCTCAATACCAACCATAGAAGACCTGGAGGTCTGTACAGACAGGCAGTGACTAGGAGGTCATGTGGTTGGGTTTACAACCAATGAGAAGGCAGAATAGAAAGTCTATAAAACAGACAAACAGACAGAAAGTAGGTCTCTGGCTGAGGAAGATAGCAGTGGCAGTGAAGGGTAAGGTTTTTAGCTCTTAGCTATCGCTCTGACCTCTTGGACTTTCATCTTTGCATTGGCTCTGTGTTTCTTATTTAATAAGATGGTTACATCTACAACTAATCATAAAAGTGTTAGAAAGAGATAAAAAATATTGAAAGGAGTCATGAGTAAGCGACTATGCCATCAACATCAGAAAGCTACTACCAACCTGTATAGCTAAAGGTTCAAAGAAAAAATAGAGTTACAGAACATGGGACCAGTCAGATTTGAATGTAAACTAGGTTAACAGTGGGAAAAAATGAATATTATCTGATATTGAAAAATGAGTCAAAGCCATTATCAGGTCACCCAGATTTAAGAATAAAAGGCAGAATAGAATCATGACCTCTTGACTTCCCTAGCTTCCTTCTTCCTGTCAATCCCCATCATTTTAATTTAATCTATAGTCTGTTCAGGATATTTCATCACACTGTGTGAAGTGCTTTATGCCTAAGGCACCTGACTGGTTTACTAAAAAGCTGAATGGCCAATATCTAGGCAGAAAAGATTAGGTAAGACTTCCAGGCAGAGGGAGGAACTCAGGAGGGTGAATCTAGGTGCAGGAGACACCAGCAAGACATGAGCGAGACACAGAGGGAGTTGGACCTACAAAATGGAAGAGAGGTAAAGAGCCATGTGGCAGAATGTACATTATTAGAAACAGGTTAGGGGCTGGAGAGATGGCTCAGCGGTTAAGAGCACTGGCCGTTCTTCCAGAGGTCCTGAGTTCAATTCCCAGCAACCACATGGTGGCTCACAGCCATCCGTAATGAGATCTTGTGCCCTCTTCTGGCCTGCAAACATGTAGACAGAACACTGTATACATAATAAATAAATAAATCTTTAAAAAAAAAAAAAGAAACAGGTTAATTTAAGTTATAAGAGCTAGTTGGGAACAAGCCTAAATTGAAGGACAAGCTTTCACAATCAATAAAAAGTCTTCATGTCATTATTTGGGGGCTAGCAGTCCAAAGAAAGTCCTACAAAAAATGCTACTACGGTAAGTTTTTGTACCTAATTTAGAATTCAGATCCCTTATCCTACTAATGTACTCAAAGTCTCTGACATATTATATTAATTCACTGTGGGCTCAAAAACCTTTCAGTTCCTTAAAATTATGTGTAGTTTAAATGTTCATCTGTGGATGGCATCATAAAATTCAACAAGTGTTCAATGGTCTAACATAGTCCAGATTTTTGTCCTTAACTACATGGAACCTAGTGTGAGTCACAATCTCTCCTTAGTCTGAGAGCAAAGATGATTGGATCACATGACCTCTTGGGTCAATACTGAGCTGCTGCACCTATAGAAACAAACATCAGGACCCTGACATACTGCCAGAAGATACACTTTTAAGTGCCTAGAATTGTTACAATAGTTAAATAAGATGTAAATAGCAGAATTCTGAGCAGTATCACAAGCACAGGTGGAAGGAAGATCCCTGCTCCTGATGATCTCTTTGTTTGTGATGTTGTTGATATCTGGATCCTTGCTCTAGAATCAGTACTATGCAAATCAATATTCTAGGACCTGACAGCCTATCCAGAAGCTTAAGGGTACAAAATGATTGTAGAGGTGTGGTAAATTAGTCAAAGATCTAGTGATGGCATTTGGCCTTAAAGTGAAATGCCACACACATCTTGATGGATAAATTACTTTGGATTACTTCATAAGAAAAGGAGATTATAGGGTAATGGGTGGCAGGAAGTTCTAGAAAGTGTGATAATAGACATGGGTGAAAAGGAGAAGGAAATTTTAAAAATTATGGAGGGTTAATGCAGCAAGAGGGAGGAAAAAGGGATAAATAACACCAAAGATGTTTGAAAAAGTCATAAGGAAACATTATTTTATAAGCTTAAAACAAATGCATAATATTGTATTATATACATATAATTATGTATTTTACACACACATTATATATATATATATATATATATATATATATATATATATATATATGTCATAGAATTATATTACATGAGGTGATAAGACTTCCCCTCTAAGAACCACAGACTAACAAAATTCCCAGTGCCAGGCAATCACAGTAACTCCCAAAATAATATAGGCTATTACTGTTGCCCTTGGCTATCTCCTAGAACTTAAAGGTAAGCCCCTATTGCTGAAGACAACACTTACTTGGGCACAGGACTTAGAGGAATTGAGCTGGAACTGACCTGGAAACTTACTCCCCAAGGACTAGGTCTCATGGTATCCAAAGGTATTATGAAAGCTGCCAAGTGAGAAAAGCAATCAATAGTCCCATTAAGCTATAAAGCCTGTGTATATGATAAAACTAGCCACATCTCTGTGCCTGGGAAAATAATAGACCCTAGGGGAGAACCTATTAGTGCCATTATCCTAAACCAACCTAAATTTTTGTTGTTTGTAAATACTTATCCTTATACTTTCAGAGAAGTATCACTCTTATACCTCATCAAAGAAGCTTCATTTTTGTAACAGATGGAAAGTATTTTCAGACATCCACAGCCTATCAAAATGCAGATCATAAGTAAGCAGGGGGTGTCCATCATCAACTGATACTTGTACAATGTGACCCCTATACCTAAGGCTCAGGAATATCACAGAGGAGGAAACAGAAAGATTGCAATAGCCAGAGAACCATGATGACTGCTGCCAGACAATTTCTTGGAGACATATACGACAGGGAAGTTGCACACATTAAGTCTCAACCATATGATTTTAAGAAAGAACTGCATAATGATGACACTAGTTGACATGCCAACAATAAGGGCAGACATTCTACAAGGCCTACCTATAATAGAAGAAATGTAGGCAAGAAATGGCTATTGAGAGAGTAAGAATCAGTTTTCTTCAAGGACAAGCTTCCTGATAGTTTGTACAATTTATGTAGTTAGCCATAAGCACAGATACATATAAGCAACACCAAATGGACTCAATAGAAGTGTGTGTGTGTGTGTGTGTGTGTGTGTGTGTGTGTGTGTGTGTAGGTTTTAGATATTTATATGTTAGAATATATAAAACAATAGTAATTTTAAAAAGATGTCATGAAATTGAGAGGAGTCAAAAGAATATAGGAGTTGAGAAGTAGAAATGATATAAATACAATTTCATGTAAGACATACTCAAAAACATTTTAGTATAAAACTACAAAGATTAAACAGGGAGGCCATTTATCACAAACATCCTTATATATACAGATAAATATGAAGAATATTACCAATGGGTTTTCTAATTCCATAAAGAATCTGTCAGTCTGATTTTCTAAAATACCTTTTTGTCTTTTTTCTCTTCCTTTCAAGTCAGTTTATTTTGTCTAGGTAAGACACTTATGATGTTGCTGAGTCTTAACAGCTCCCTCAGAGAAGGGGGTGAGAAGGCATGACATCAATGACACAGACACTGGGAAGCAGGTGAAAGGCAAACAACAGACTTATTTATTCAGTAATGGAGAAAGTCTTATATACCCTCCTTCCCGTACCCAGGCTGTGGCCCAATCTAGTGACATTGCATGTTCATCCTTCATTGGCTGGGCATGATCAGTTATTGCTAGGACCTCAGTCAGACTCCCAGTTGGGTCATGAGGAAGTACATTATATGCAAGCTTTGGCCATTGGTTTGAGCCAATTTCCTTGAACTTATGGGCCTATCCTACTACATATTATCCACTCTTTTTATTTTATTATGTGGGCACTCAGTGGGAGTTGGAGTTCTTTGCTCTGGTCTTGTTGACCCCACCTCAGAGGAGCTGAGCAACTGGACTGTGCCTGTCTTAGGTTGGCTAAGGTTATCATGGGGCATGGGAGATGGTTCAGTGGTTAATAGCACTTGCTGTTCTTACAGAGGACCACAGTTCAGTTTCCAGTACTTATGGTGGCTCACAGTTGCCCATAACTCCATCTCCAGGGAATCTGGTGCCCTTTCCTACCTCCATTGTTTTCCACCCGCAGGTCTGCATTCACACACACACACACACACACACACACACACACACACAGAGAGAGAGAGAGAGAGAGAGAGAGAGAGAGAGAGAGAGAGACAGAGAGACAGAGAGACAGAGAGAGACAGAGACAGAGACAAAGATACAGAGAGACACAGAGAGAGAGACTATTAATGATAATAATAATGAATGTAAAATATTGCAAGTAAGCAAAACTAAGTGATAGAAACATAGAATAGTTATATTGTTCCATTTTGTACATTTAATTTCTTAAACTAAAAAAGTATTTTAACATATTCTTACATAACATTCCCAATATATTTGGTATAAGTAGCTTAATTTTTTATATGATTAAAACCAGAACATTTTAATCTATTATGTTCTGAAATTCTTCAGGATATACCCAAGAGTTAACAAATTTGATTGAACTAGAAATTTAGGGTAAACACATACTTATTTGAAAATGTTTCTTCTTTTGAAAATAGCATACAATATAAAATAGCTACAAAATGCAATCCTCACTTAAAATACTTTTATCTTCTTGACATTACTCACAGCATGCCCAACAGCATGTATTAATTATAACTATTGTGATGTGACAGCACCTTCCAGTTTCTGATTGTTTTCTTTCTCACATGACCCTGTCTCTCTTGAAAAATAAAACTCTTACTTTAGAAAAGCAACTTTAATATCTGGGATCAGTGAAAAGGGTCATGTCTCATTTATTAATGTGTTGGAGTCTTTGTCCCTTTAGTCTTTTTGGATCTGAAGAAAAATAACTTCATTTTTTTTCCTACCCCAAATACTCTTAGGCATTGAACTCCTAGCCTTTCTATGCCTGGCAGCTGCTTCGTAAAGAGCTAAATTCCTCTTAGATTGGTTTGTACAAGTAAAACAATTTGAAGTACATCTATAGGGTTTATGAGATCAATAGACTGGTCTACACAGGAGATGGCAGAAAGCTTCTAAATGAGCACAAGCCACAACTTTTCTTCCAAATAGCTCAACAGCCTTTGTACACAGCAGTCAGACCAAATTAGTCAATAACCAGCTTCTGCCAATCAAACTGCTGAGCAGAAAAAGACAGCTATTAACTTAACCAGAGTCACAGCTTCAATGTTATGTAGCCATAAAGATACAGAAAGAATTCAAGATTTTAAGAATGAAAAAGATTGTTATTATATCATTAATATTTCCAGTGGCTACCTTTTAAAGCGCCAGGAAAATAAAACTATAGGAATCAAGAAGTAATTACATTGAAAACAAAAGAAAATATTATTTTTAAACTGATTAACTTCTTGTTAAAAAGGACATTTCTGTGTGGTAGAAAGTGGACAGAAAGTTGCTTTTCTAAAGTAAGAGTCCCCAGTCTGGGGAAACACATGTTCTCTCTTACATTTTCACAGGTACATATTGAGTGTGACTAGTCATAATGAAAGGTAATGATCTGGGATTCTATAGGTGCCATACCCTTCCTTGACAAATATAGATTGTTTTCACAAGCAGGGAAAACTGAATACTATTGTTTGGGGAAATTTGTTCTTTTATGCTTCATGGGAGTAGAAGGTACTCTGCATATAGGATGAGAAAAACAGTCATCAATATAACCCAGATACAAACACTGTGACCTACAGTGTACCAGTATATCATATATCTTGCAGATATGCCTCAATACAACAGAGGCATATCTGCAAGATATATGATATACTGGTACAATACTGGCGTAAATGTTATGGTAATAACCAACCACTTTCAAAAATTAGTTTAAAGCCTGCTTGATAATAGGCAACCAATACCGGATACTGAAAAAGTGACCAAGAATTTTAGCTTAGATATGTCATGGGCCTAGGGGAAAACCTACCTTTTTTCTGCTAAAGGAACATAGCAATAAAATAACTTCTGATAGCTTATTACTACAGCCATAAATCAGAGCATTGCTCAACCCTTGTCAGAAAAACTTCCTTTTACAGTAGGTGGTAATCAACCCAGAGACTCACAATTGAACAATGTACAGAGAGTGAGTTACATTGGAGCACATAGTACTAAGTGGGATGCCTTTATGAAACCCTCCCCTCAAGGCTCAGGGATCTATGCAATAAAGAAGGCTTACAGGTTGTGAGTGCCTGTGGTCATGCATGATGCCAAGGAAACAGTATATTTTGATTACAACAAAACTGATACACATATGAACTCACAGAGACTGACAGCATTCATAAGATCTGCACAGGTTCAAAACAGACAAAAGGGGTCAGAGATGTCACAAAGTCTCACTCCCAACAAAAAAAAAATCTATTTACAATTGATACTTGCTGAGGAAGAGAAAATTGGTTTTCTTTCCAATGGAATATTACAGGGCATATTAACCACACTACCTATGCCCAGTTTGGCCAACACAATACAGACTCACCAGGGTATGCAAAAAAACCCATG